>VDFB02057582.1:84872-129175 GCA_007258455.2 Sequoia sempervirens
GGTACCAGGAGCCATACTAGTGTCGGGGGATCTACCTCGACAGGGCATACCTCAGGTCACAGGTCACATCATTCGCGCTGACATACTCCTAGTCCTAGGTCGACTGGTTCAGTACAGAGATCAGCACAGGTATAGCCACCAGTCGGTGATCCATCTACTACTCAAAGTCAGGCAGCAGTGACATCACAGATGTCCTTTACAGTTGAGATGACACCGTCCTTTGCAGCTCCGTTAGTGGCACAGGTAGAGGTTGTGACAGTTGTAGCACAGAGGTCAGTACAGGATCAGCCGCCAGTGATAGATCTGTCTTCCTCTCAGAGTCCGACAGCAGTGACCTCACAGATGTTTGCCACCGTTAGGATGATACTTTCACTCACGGTTCCATCAGCTTAACAAACAGAGGCTGCCACAAGACCACCTATTGTTTCAGCGCCCGTGATAGAGTTGCAGCCGCCACATTCTTCCCCTCGAGGGGATGATGAGAGCCTACCCTAGGGGCATACTTGTATTATGACACACTATGTATATTATTTGAGCCTGCGAGCTCCATTTTTGGGATATCCGTTGACTCTATCCTGTGACATTGTACCTTTTTGAGATGATTCTATATGATGATGCAGTTTTGATGCAACCTACATGTGTTATGCGATGCTCTTTGCTTTATGTATTATGACATGTATGATGTATGATTTGTGATGTATCATGTATGTCCTATGATGCCTATTTGTGATTTTGATGCCATGATGATGCAATGCTTATTTATATGATTATGTTAATAATGTGCATGATGTATTTATTTAAAAGATGCAATGCTAATGATTATGTTGATGCAATGCTTGTGCTTATGTATATGATTTAATGCCATGGATGATGTATGTATGGACCTAATGCAATGTATATGATTTAATGCCATGGGTGATGTACGCACTTATGTTTTTGGATGTCACAGGATATCATCGCGGGATGGATGAGAGAAGATGACGAGACTGATGAGAGGAGATGACCAGATCAAAGAAGAGAAGATGACCAGACTAATGAAAATGCATGTTAATTCCTAGACCAAATCCTTCAAAACTTTACTGTAGTACTTTTAATATTTATTGCTCTTAATCATCATTGGACAAACTGTTGTAATGGCCAACAAACACCATGATATAACATAGATCAAGGTGTGCAAGGTCGTACCATTACGTAAGACAAATAGTCACAGACAAGGATGATCATGACTCATACTAAGAGCATGATTACCCCAGTCTTGTTGTCATAATCAACCACAAGCAGAAAAAGACAAGGACAGATCATGAAATGTCGTTGCTTCTCTAAATCCTATTTCTAGGACATCCTTGAGAAACTAGTGACATGATTGCCAAAATACAAAAATAAAGTCCCTATCATGATATGTCGTTGCTTTTCTAAATCCCAGAATCAAGACCTCACTGAGACGCTAGTAGTCATGTGTGTCAATTGTCATGCTACGTCGCTGCTTCTCTAAATCCTGCTTAGTGGGATCTCATTGAAAAACTAATAACATGATAAAAACTAAAAGACAAATGTCAAGTGTTTGCCAAGTGCGTCTGGATATCCACTGTTATGATGCCAAGATGCCACGTTTGATAATGTCGAGATGTCAAAATGTTTAAAGTTTTGATGACCTTGGAAATGTCGAGACTTGGTGAATTCAGGAAGGACACATCCTGAATAATGCCGATGCCGAGAGGATTTGATCCCTAATGGTCATAAGGGGTCCCTCAAAATAATGACAATGCCTAGGAAGGACACATCCTAAGGCATAAATGACAGAGTTGGTTCTTCAGAAGGACACATCTGAAGAATACTTATGTCAGGATGAGTGATCTTTAGATGTCAAGAGGATCACTCAAAATGTCGAAATGATGATGACGATGCCTAAGAAGGACACATCCTAAGGTGTAAATGATAGAGGTTATCATTCAGAAGGACTCATCTGAAGATAAACCAAAATTTGATAGTTTGACCGGTTTATGATGATTTGACTTGCTTTGACCGAGTTTGACTTGTGTTTGACTATATGTTGATATTGCCTTGATGATATGAGTGATGTGCTGATGAGATTGCCATGCTGAATAAATGATTGTTTTACTTTGTTTTAGGAGTTTTCCCGTGTGGAAAATGATTGGAAACTTTTGACGTGTGTGCCAGTGTAGTGCCATGAACCCTAATGGACTAACCTAGTGCGGCCTCGGGGGCTCATCGATAGATGGCCTTACCTACGTCATACACTCAGAGACATCATAGTTCGACATGACCAATGACATTATTTTGATGACAAAAAATTGAGTCATGATTTATTTTGACAAACCTAAAAGGACCGACCTAATGTCTTGGGGACTCAAGTATGAGTCTTGCCTATGTAGCAAATGTGCAGAGACAACGTAGTTCAGACAGATGACGAAGACTGATTTGATATGATTGACTTTGACCAGAGATGACAATGTGTTCGTGTTCTTCGAGCGGTCTAATGATTTTGTTTGAGGTTTTCTTCAGGACATTTTATGATTTTTAGGTCTTTTTTCAGGACATTTTGCGATATTTTTTGGTCTCTGTTCAGGACATTTTGCAATGTTTTTGTCTTTTTTCAGGACTTTTTGCCAATGTTTTTGTCTTTTTTAGGACTTTTTGTGATGTTTTTGTCTTTTTTCAGGACTTTTTGCCAATGTTTTTGTCTTTTTTAGGACTTTTTGTGATGTTTTTGTCTTTTTTCAGGACTTTTTGCCAATGTTTTTGTAATCATATGTAACATCCACTTCAGTTGCATGATAAACATTTTGCCCCCAGTCAGTCTAAGACTTAGCCATTTGCCAGGAATATAGACGGGATGCTGCTGACTTGCTAGACGACAGTCATCAGACTTGATGTCAATCATTTATCCACTAGGATAGGTAGGGTAGGATGTGATGGCGATTTGCAGAATAATGGCAAACATACCTTTCATCCTAGGCCAAGTTGACAAAGTGACAGTAGATGGCAGAGCAATGATTGTTACACATGGCGCCTGTTTGCGGGTTTTGCCATGGTACTTGTCCAAAGCGCCTGTTTACCAGGTTTTCACTATTGAACGAATCATTTTTCTTTTTACTATTTTCTTGACTTTTTGATTTTTTTTGGTGTCACCAAGACACCTGTTTGCCAGGTTTTCATCAGGGTGACGATTTTTTTACATTTTATTTTATTTTATGGCTTTCAGCTCCATCCTCTGATGCTATGCGTAGAACTTTCGGAGATGTAAACTGTTGATGGGCTCAGTCAACTGTTCCCCATCTGGAGTTGCCAGTTGATATGCCCCAGAACCAAAGGAAGATATGATAATATAGGGACCCAGCCAGTTTGGTTCAAACTTTCCTGGCTTTTCTCTATCTGCTTGATTCTTGGGGTTCTACATGAGAACTAGGTTGCCAATGTCAAACTTTTTGACCATAACTTTTTTATTGTAGTTGCGACAAAGACGGTTCTGGTATGCTTGGAGATGATTCAGTGAGTTTTGTCTTCTTTCTTCCAGCATTTCCAGCTCATGCAAGCGTGATTGTCGGTACTCCTCTTCATTAGTTAGACCCTTCAAGGAGACTCGTAGCGAAGAAATTTTGACCTCAATGGGTAAGATGGCTTCAACGCCAAAGACTATGGTGAATGGGGTGGCTCCTGTAGGTGTACGAATGCTAGTTCAGTAAGCCCACAGAGCAGGGTTAAGTTGTATGTGCCAGTCGTGGCCAGCGTCATTGACAGTCTTTTTTAGAATTTTGACAATGGTTTTATTTGACGCCTCAGCTTGGCCGTTTCCTTGGGGGTAATATGGAGATGAAAAGTGTTGTTGGATATGGAATCGCTCACATAACTCACGTACATCTTAGTTTTTGAACGGACGTCCGTTGTCAGTGATGATTGACTACGGAAGGCCATACTGGCAAATGATGTAGTTGATGATGAACTTTGATATTTGTTTTCCAGTAATGTATGTCAACGGGATGGCTTCAATCCACTTTGTGAAATACTCAGTGGCGGTAATAATGAATTTGTGGCCGTTGGATGAGGTTGGATGAATCTTACCCACGAGGTCGACTCCCCATTGAGCGAAGGGCCAAGGAGAAGTGATCGGCCAGAGTTCTTGTGCTGGAGCATGGACTAGGTCACTGTGTATTTGACATTTGTGACAAGTCTTGACATATTCAATTGCATCTTTTTCCATGGTCAGCCAATAATACCCAAGTCTCGTTAGTTTCTTAGCCAGAGTAGGACCACTCGAATGAGATACGCATATACCGTCGTGCACTTCTCATAAGGTCATACATGCTTCGTCGATGTCAAGACATCTAAGGAGGGTATCATTGAAACTACGGCAGTATAGGGTGTCACTGACAATGGCATACCTTGCGGATTTTCTAATGAAGGACTTCCTTTGGTTATTGGACAGGTTCGGTGGAAGGGTTTGAGATTTTAGGTATTCGTAAATGTCCTGATACCAAGGAGAGTTGGGACCAACAAGTTCGCAAACCATTTCTGATTCTGGGATATCATATACCGGTATCAAAAGCTGCTCTACTAAGAATTCAAATTGTGACACATTTTTAGGGATGTCCAAGAGAGAACTAATAGTAGCCATTGCATCAGCTACCTTATTCTGTGCCATGGGGATTTGCTCAAAAGAAATCAGTTGGAAGTATGTCAGGAAACTGTCCACCATCCTCTTGTAGGGAAGCAACTTCTCATCCTTTGTTTCATAGTCATCGTTCACTTGGTTGATCACAAGCTGGGAATCCCCGAATACAAGCAATGTCTTAATGTTCCATTTAATTGCCAACTTGAGACCTGTGACCAGTGCTTCATATTCGGCAATGTTATTTGTACAAGGGAAGGCGATTCGAAATGACTTAGGAATTGAATCCCCCTGTGGTGTGATAAACAAGATTCCAGCGCCTGAGCCATGACCAATATGGGACCCATCAAAATATAGCTTCCATGGTGCTGCCAGTTCTGCATGAAAAATGGACTCATCAGGAAAATCAGTTACTAGTGGATGAGTGACTTGAATCGGTGCATCTGCCAGTTGATCTGCTATTACCTATCCTTTTATTGCCTTACGCTCAACATATTGTATGTCATACTCGCTTAGTATCATGACCCATTTTTCCAACCGGCCTGTTAATGCCGCCCGACTTAAGAGATATTTCAGTGGATCAATCTTGGCGACCAGTTGTGTCTGATGACTGAGTATATAGTGTCTTAATTTTTGGGATGCAAAGACAACAGTGAGAAATGCATGTTCAATGTATGTGTAGTTCAACTCATAGCCTATCAGTGTGCGGCTGATGTAATAAATTGCTCTTTCTTTTCCTTCATGATCATTTTGGGCCAGCAATGCCCCTAGTGCTGAATTGGTAGTGGAGATGTATAGAATCAACGGCTTTCCATGAATGGGCGGCATGAGTACTGGTGTTGATAGTAGGTAATCTTTGATTTGCTGGAAGGCCTCTTGACATTTATCTGTCCATACAAAGGGGACACCTTTGCGCAACAGATACTGGAATGGGTGGCACTTATCTGCCAATTGGGCTATGAAACGACGAATAGATTGTACTCTACCTTGCAGAGTTCTGAGTTCACTGATCCCTCTGGGTGGAGGCATGTCTATGATTGCTTTGACCTTTGCTGGATTGACCTCTATGCCTCTTCGGGAAACTATGTACCCCAATAGTTTACCTGATGTGACCCCAAAAACACACTTCTTAGGGTTTAGCCGAACTTTGTACTCTTCAAGTCTCTTGAAATTTTTTTCTAGTACCTTCAAATGATCTTTCCTAGTTGTTGATTTGGCCAACAGGTCGTCTACGTAATCTTCCATTATATTGTGCATCATGTCATGGAAGATCATGGTCATAGCCCTTTGATATGTGGCACCTGCGTTTTTGAGACCAAATGGCATGACGTTCCAACAGTATGTACCCCATGGGCAAGTAAATGTTGTTTTGTGCTGATCCTCAGGAGTGATGCGGATTTGATTATAGCCGGAGAAACCATCCATGAAGGATAGCATCTCATGTCCTGCAGTTAGGTCAACTATGATGTCAATGTTGGGCAAAGGAAAGTCATCCTTTGGACATGCTTTATTTAGGTCTCAGAAATCTGTACATTCTTGAATCAGCCCATTTGGCTTTGTCACCGGCACTAGGTTGGAAATCCATTCAGCATAATCTATAGACCTTATGAATCCGGCATCCAGTAATTTCTTTAACTCGGCCTTGACCAATAGGGCAACCTGAAGGTGCATTTTGCGCAACTTCTGCTTGACTGGTTTAGCATTGGGTAATAGTGGTAGATGATGCAGAACCAGTTTGGGGTCCAATCCTGGCATGTCAGCGTAGGACCATGCAAAGTTGATTTTCCGTTCTACAAAGAATTTATGAAATCCTGGTTTCTCTTTCAGTCAGTGATGCCGCAAATAGGACCATCTTGGGGTCTTCTGCAATTGTTATCCTCTATTGTGTCCTCAATCAGCATAGCCGATTTCTCCTGTTGTACATGGAGAAAGTCCAGTCCTCCATCTTTGGGCACCTCAGAGAGGTTTTCACCCACAGATGCGTCCTTTATTTTTACTATTTTATCGTCAAGAGGTGCCTTTCAGCTTTCACCTAGAGACGTTTCATTTTTTACTTTATTTTACTTTTGTGACTAGAGGACTGAACAGTCTCGCTGAAGTATGGGTGCAGTTAAATCAATGGCGAATCCAAATTTGTGGTCCCCACTGGGTATGCCTTCTCGTAATCCCATGAATTCGGCTATTGCCTCATCATTCTGAAATGTGTCCAGAACTGGCGGTCCTTGTTTGTCCCAATCGACTAGTTCAGGGTAAACTAAAGAAATGCCATCGTCAAGGCTAGTGAATTGGGGTGAGGATGCGGACAGCATGCAGATGGATTCGGTAATGTTGTAAATGAGGTTATCATCATCCAACTCTACATCAGACTCTATCTAGTATTCTCCTTCACTAGTATCATATTCGTTATCAAAGTAAGGAGTAAAGGTTTTAGAACCCTGGTTATCAATGTCGTCTAACACCCTGGATGGATTGGATGGATGGGGTTCGGATGATGGGTGTTGTATGTCATGGGAAGTGGTAGTGAGACTTTGACCATTTGATGCCTGTTCAATTTTGAATGTTTTCCAAAACCGTTGTTCAGAGGTCAGTTCTCCGGGTTCGACAAACAAATCGTCAAGACAACAGTCACTTAGGGATCGTTCGGAGCCAAATTCCCACTCATGGGAGTCTGTTTCAGTGAGGGTTTCCCTAGTAGTCTCGACACTTTCAGAAGCATGTACTCGCTTATTTGAAAGTCCAGAGGTACGTCGATCGTCATTGTCGAGTGATCCAAACCCTAATCCAAGATATTTCAAAATTTGAAAAGGTTCTATGGGTTCCCTTTGACCAATTTTATTTTTTCCAAGGCCACTAGTACCATCGTAGCCTTTAGCCTTCATGATGTTGTAACCTTTGCCATATCTTTGAATTGGTAGTGGAGGTAATGCAACAGTATCCTTATAGATCCATCCTGTGATGTCAACAAGGTCTTCATCACTCATGTCTCCCCACTTGATAAAAATTGTATTCGGTGGGACTTTGAAAGTTTCTTGAGGTTCCATTCTGAAACATGGCCACCCATATATCTTTGGAGGAATGGGTATTGTAGTTATGCTGTATGCTATATTTAGTTTGAACTCCCCACAGCCGAGGTCCTAGATTTTGATAGTTGATTCAGTCATAGGGCTGGTGGAAGGTGGTGGTATGGCGAAAGACGTGGATGGAGCGGATGTGGAAGATGACGTGAGTGTGGAAGGGTCGATATACTTGGATGACGAGGAGCCAGGTGCTTCTCGGTTAATAGGTACTCTATTTTTGGAGATACCCCTTAAGTTTGTATAATATTGGAAAGGGTCGGGGTCTCCGTATATGGTTACTTCTGTGCCGTCAAATGGAAACTTGAGGCATTGGTGGTATGTAGACGGAACGGTTTTTAATGCGTGAATCCATGGACGGCCAAGTAAGATGTTATATAGTAGTTCTAAATCTAGGACCTGGCAGGTTGTGTCCACAATGACCGGTCCTACTCTGATAGGTAGAGAGATAACACCCCGTGAAGAGCGTTCCTCATCATCATATGCTTTGATCACTATACTTTTTGTTGGGTCTACGCACGCATCAGAGAACCCTAGAGCTTTAACCAATTTGAGGGAGCATATGTTCAACCCTGCTCTGCCATCTACTAAAACCCATCTAACTTTGTGCTTGTGGACAAAAGTCTCTATGTGTAATGCGTCATTGTGCTTGGTTTTATGTGATGAGTAGTCTTGGTCCGAGAAGGTGACATGGTGCGGCATAGTGAGATATCCCACCATAGTTTCAAATTGATTGACATCAATATCCTTGGGGACCGACGACTCTAGGAGAGTTTTATCTAGGATTTCTTTGTGCGCAGGAGAGATACGAAGCAGCTCAAGGATAGATATTTGCGCGGGAGTCTTTCCTAGCTGGTCAATGAGGTTGAACTGACTTTTGGGTTTCCACTGTTGCGGGGTTGGGATAGGTTTTGGTTGTTTAGCAGATGGAGTAGGTTGTGATTGTTTAGCTGATGGGCCCGATATAGTGATTTTGGCTTGTCTAGTGGGAGGTGGACCAGCTATAGTGACCTTGCCACTGCGAGTTGTAGCATTACATTGGGGTGCTCTTCTAACCGTAATGGTATTGATGTATTCATTTTCAGTTCGGACATTGTTTATAATAGGTCCACCAGAATAGTCGTACTTGGCTCGGGTGAAGTTAGCTTGGTTCTGTGAACCTGAAGTGGAAGCATTATCAGAACCATGGTCTTGCAGTGGATTCTTGTGGATAGTATGATCGGAGTTGGAGGTGAATTACGATCCACCTACTTCGATGGTGCGATTTTCGATAAGATCTTGTATTATGTTTTTCAATTGTCGACAGTTATAGGTTGTATGCTCTTTGGCTCGATGGTATTCGCAAAGTGCATTGTCATTCCACCATGCTGGTTTGAATTGTCTTGGGTCATATGGTTTTATTTCCGGAAGTATGATGACCCCATGCTAAATGCATTTCTTAAGGACTTCTTCAATGGGTTCCCCCAAATGTGTGTATGTGCGACCCCTAGGAAATTGTCTCATCTGAAGATATTGTCCCTAATTATTTTGACTGTTTTGGTTGTTTGAAGAAGTATTGGGAGGAGGTGTCAATGTCATTGTTGGTCTATTTTGTTGTTGAACCCCCTTTAAGGCCAATACAGGACCTACGGTGTTTGCAGTCTTGGCATCAACAACACCGTCATTTGTAACATGCTTATTTTTAACCCAATATTTGTTTTTGTTAGCAGGTGGATTGGCGTTTGTGTTTTTAGAACCATATCTCAGTTCTCCCTTTGCGATAAGGGATTTCTCAATCTGGACCCCCTTTTCGACCAATTCTATGAAGTTTGTGCAACAATGTATTTGCAATGCGAATTTTAGGGGTCCCAAAAGTGTTTGGACAAACATGTCAACTTTTTTCCTTTCAGGGATGTCAATATGACATCGACTAGCAAGGCTTCTCCATTTTTGAAAGAATGGGATAAATGTCTCACCAGAATCCTCTTGTGTGAGATTGCACAAGCTAGTGATAGAGGTATCCATGTCAATGTTGTACGCGTAATTTCTTATGAATTTTTGTTTAAGCTCATCCCATGTCTGGATATCTTTTTGAGTTGAAAACCATTCAAGGGCTTGACCCGACAGACTTTTAGAAAAAAGTCTCATCAAGTATGTTTGTTCATAGGCGATGTCCATACAATTGGTTGCAAATTCGCGAACATGTTCAATGGGATTTGTCTTGCCTCTATATTTTGTGAAGTTGGGTGACATGTATCCTGGTGGAAATGAAGGCATGTATAAGTTCGTCTCGAATGGGTATACATCCAGATCATATGATATTTCTGATTTCCTGCCTGAAATGTACATGTTTTGGATAGTTTTCTCCATATCCCTCATTCTTGCTTTGAGTTCATCTATGGTAGGGTCGTTTATGTTTCCGTGCGTTGGATTTCCTGGTACACCGTGTGTTCTTGTTTGTTGTGCGTGAATATTGGTGTATTGTGGTTGTATGGATTGTTGTGGTACGTATGACGTGTGTGGATTGATATGTTGTTGGTATTGGAAGTTATGATTGGGTGCATGTTGATGAGTATGAATGTTAGATGAGTATGTTGGGATGTGTCCCCTAGCCATGTGCGTCGTTATTTGGGGGATGTTGTGACCATGAATGTTATGGTGTGTCAATGATGTCATGGGTTGTGTTATTTGGCCACCTTGTGTAAATTGTTGATTTTGTACAAGGGGAATGTTTGTGTTTGTACCTTGGGAGGCAATGACATTTGACTGGGTTGTCGTGTTAACGTTTTGTTGGTGTCCTTGGATAAATACACGTCTTGTGCCTCCTCCCAAAGGATTTTGTGAAATACCACTGGACGAATATGACGAGGTTGTGTTCATGGTGGTAGATGGAGCTGTCAAGGGGGGATTGTTGTGACTTGATGATGCCCCCATGGCATTTATTGTCGTGGCATTGACTATCGTGACGTGGTGTTGGGGATGTTGGGGGTGTTTGGGACATTGGGAGTAGTATGCACTGTCGTTGTGGTCCCAAAGGTAGTATTTCTCGTAGTATTTAGAAGTTGACCACTATGTGACATGTTATGTGCGTTGTTGGCATTAGGGTCAGGAAGTGTCAAATTTAGCATGTTAACGTCAATTCCTTGTGGTAATTTAGCTCCTTCGCTCAAGAGCATAGCTAGGAATCTGTCTCTGTCCTAACGGACCATTGCTTCAGCAAGCTGACAGGCCTCTGGGTCTTGTGTCAATGCCTCTATGTTTTCCTGAAGTAGTTGACCATTTTCATCTTTTTGCAAGAATTGTTCGAATGGAGTGTTTGACGAGGATTGCGTTGTCGTTGGAGGCTAATTGTCTAAATTGGAAAATGGATCGTAAAAGGTCCAATTTGGGTCATGTGGGGGGTCTTGTCGAAAGTTTTCCATTTGTCTCTTTTGTTTTTGAAGTCTAGTTTCGACCATAAATGAGATTGCTCAAATGGGAATGACAACTAAATGCAAGTATGACACTATGTGAAGTCTAAGTTCAAAATGACAACTAGAATGACTAATGTTTTTGGATTTTCGTGAATAGGATATGCAATGTGTATGCAATGTAAGACAAGGTTATCTAAGCACTTCTAAGCTCGAACTTTGTTTTCGATTTTGACTGCTAAAGGACTTTGTTTGAAAATGACAAGGTGACAAGGTCCAAATGACTAGCGAGTCTTCCTAACTAGACTTTTGAGTTGGAAGAAATCTCACAAAAGAGGACAATGACTAAAAGGGGGTTTGATAACTTGGTCCAAGAGGGTCTAATTTCGAAAACAATGACTTTGCAAAGTGTGCTTAAGATTTTCCTAATCCTAAGTATGCAAAATGTGAACCTATGGATAATCTAATGTTGAATGTATGCAACTAAAAGGAATGAGGTATGAAACCTATGGTGACTAATGCAAACTAATGGCCAAGACTTTGAGCAATATCAAGTTTGGTTTCTAACAGAATCTTCTTGGTGACAGTGTTTGAAAAATGGTTGATAATTTGAAGACCTCAGGTTTCGACTGTAAAGTTTTAACTTTTGACAGGCAGATGCGTCGCAGTTTAGCAAATGCGGTTCAGTTTTGCAATTGCGGCTTTTGGACTGTCAAATGTGACTTGATTTAGCATATGCGACTTTTCAGTTGTCAGATGCATCGCGACGCCTACAGATGCAGCGTTATAAGTTTCAAATGTGGTTTAACAGAGCGGTTGCGTTGCAGAAGATCACTTGCGGTTCGACAGATATGACAGTTTTGTTTCAAAATGATTTTTCTTGTCGTTTTGATTGATCTGTTTGGTGAATGTTTTGTTTCAAACTATGGTAAAACCAGAAAACACTTGAAAAACACAGTGTTTTAAGAGTAACCAAACACACATCAGATAAGCACGATCCTAGGTTAGGCCATGACAATATTCGCTAGATTCCACACGGGTTTCCCCAACCGCATATCTGTAGCATGTGAATTCAGAAGCTTGGCTGCACGGGATCCCCCTTACAGTGCACTCTCTTCTCAGGCCAACCAAGCTTCCAACCCCTATGAAACTCCCATGGTGAGCTGATCACCTCTACTACAAACTGTGAAAGTGTGGATGCCTTCACACCGACCCGTGCTGCGCTAACAAATAGAAGGATTTTGGCTTTCTATACAAGAGTTTTTAGTTCGGGACCCCCGTTCGAGTGGCCATACATGGGGCAAGAGATTAATCACCATTAAGGTGGCACTCCAGCTTGAAGAGGTTAAGCTCAACAGGGTTTAAGGGAGTACAACTCCGTCCGTATGACACATTTGCACTCGCAACCTTAGGTTTTCCCTTAAGGTTTACATTTATATACCGGTCGGGGGTAGCTTGGCTTTAGCTCCGTTGCCAGTTTGAGTCACGTTAGGGTGATGAAATCCCCAGGCAGGCCCAATTTCTAGAGTTGGTAACCGTTTCTCTTACACCCAAGATCACCCGAAAGCGCAAGGGGAGAGGATACTCCGATATACCAAGTCAGGGTAAATAACAGATAAGAATGGGTCTGGTTTTCTGATCACAAGGTTTTTACCAAGTGAGAGCATACTCACCTACCATTCTGCAAACACAATCAATCAAGGAAGACATGTGTTCTTTTTATATGCACCAAAATCAAATGATTGCTAATCTATGAAAGAAAAACAAGCACAATGTTTGTTTATTCCTTCTTCGACATTCGAATCTACAAACAATGAATTAGTAATCTCTTTAAGCAATGGTCTTGGACACACGAATAAGGATCACCACATGCTACAAGAGAAGATTAGTAACACAAAAAATCTAATCTAGCCAACATGCAGGAATAAAAACATAGAAAAACAGAAGACCAGAAAACCAGAAACAAGAAAAACCCTAAAATCCAAAAATCAGAACATCAAAACTGAAAGAAAAATTTTACTAGTCAGTTGTAGCGCGGTAGAGCAAATGCGTCGTTAGGGTCCTCGAATGTGGCTTGACAGATCAAATGAGTAGTTCCAGTTGTCAGTTGCGGCTTGTCAGGGCGATTGCGGCTCTTATGTCGGCAGATGCGTTGCGACGCATCAAATGCGTCACGATGTTTTTTAAAAAACACTTGCGTCGATCCGTACCTGTACTTGCAAAACAGCAAAAAACAACAAAAAATTGTACGGAAAACCAGAAAAACGGAGTCGGGTTCACCAATGTAATCAAGGGAAAAATAGATTTGTTAGATGGTTAGATCAATAACATCAAAATCCATTGAAAATAACGAAGCACAAGGGAATACAATGAAAATAAAAGGGAATTATATCACCTGAATCCTCCATCTTCCATGTTTCACCTTTGTTACACCTCCTAGCTTGCAGTAAATAAAGATGCCCTCAGATTCATGTGTGAGCAACTATGACAAGTGACAAGACTAAAGAGAGTTTTGAAGGATTTACTCAAGATCTTAAATGCCTATGCCTAAAAATCTATGGTTGACAATGCCTATGCCTAAATAAATGCCAAGATTTGATAAAATGACTATAAAGAATATTAAAATTGCCTATGACAATAAAGTGTGAAAGTAAATGCCTATAATCACTATACAAAATGTCAGCATGTGCGTGTGTAATCGAAAAGTGAGAAGAAGATGGCATTTTATAGAAAATGCCATTTCGAATGGACGAACGAGATAAATTAATGATGAGAACCTAGAATGAGCGATCCAGATTAAACCTGAGAATCCCTAATTAGGGTTAGGGAAAAATCCTTAATCGAACGGTCAGAACAAAATCGGATCGACGGTGGAGAATAAATGAGACAAATTAGTTAGAAAATAAAGATTTTTAAAAAATCAAGAAGATAAGATTGCCTGATTTGCAAGATTCGAAAAATCAAAGAGATAAGATTTGGACTGAAGATCAGATTTGGAAAATCAAGAATCTGCCCGATTGCTTGATTTTTGGAAGATTAATTACCAATTTGAATTAAATTAATTCAAATTATGGATTTTGAGAGATATTAAATAATCTTTTTCAGATTATTTATCAAAACAGACTGACAGTTAAGATTGAGATGACATTTTAAATAATTTAATTTATTTAAAATGAGAAGAATATTAAAATGGCAATTAAATAATTAAATATAATTATTTAATTTAGAAGATAAGACTAATTAATTAAATAAATTAATCTGTTTATTTAATTAAGACAGTTAGTGAAGTATTAAATGGTTATTTATTTAAAAGAAAATATATAAAGGGAATTAAATAAATTTAAAAATTATTTAATTAAGGGAAGACTTAGACAATTAATGACGTATTTAATAAAAAATAAAATTTATTTATTTAATAATCATGAAGAATAAATGACATGAATTAATTAAATAATTATGAATTATTTAATTAATAGTCGAATGTGGACCAAGGACATAATTAAATGTCATAATTATGTCAGGACGAAGTGGTAAAAATGAAGCTTGCAGGCCTAGGTCATTTTTAGGTGTCTACAGATGTCAATAGGTTAATTGGTTATCAACTGATTGTTGTTGTCATTAGTGTCATGGATACAGGTTATTGGTTGTATATGTCGAGTATATTTAGAAAATTGTAATGAAGATATGTTACAAGTGTTTAGTGGTTGCTCCAGGTTTTTCTCTGGATTTTCTCCTATGTTCATGTGGTTCAGATATGTTGGTCATGGTTGTCGGAAGCTACTATAGTTAGATTTTTGGCTATTGATTCATTATATAGTGTGAGTTATGTTCACCAATTGTGACTTGTGGTTTTCTATGTTTCTGGTTGAGGTTTGGGAGAAATGTTGTTGGTCTAGATTTCTCTTTGTTAAAGTCTTATGACTTGTAGTTCTAGAGTTGAGTTGTTTTGATTGTATTGAAGATAATTTTGGTATCTAGAAGATTTGTGTTTAATTGTTCTATGTGTTTTACATTGGTTTGGCCATCCTTGTATTGAACACTATATTTGAAGTTGATGAAGTGTCTTGGATCTATTTGGGTCCTTATGAAGTGTGTGTTTAGGTCACCCTCATTCTAATTTCACCCTAGGATTTTTGGCACCGACCTAATTTGAATTTGAATTTGGATGGCCGACTTTGGATATGTTTCAAAGCTGAAGTTGGTATAAATATAAGATGAGTTAGTAGTGAAACAAAATATAGAAAAAGGAAAGAAAGATAAGTGCAAAGGAATAGAGAAGATAGATGCAAGTCAGTAAGTGTGTGTGATGCAAGTGTGGTAGATTAGTGCGAAGCCTAAATGCTAAGTTTTTGGATGTAGTGAGCTAATGGTGTACTCTATCATTCATGCATGTTTGTAAGTTGTTGAGAAAATTATAGGGGATTTATCCATTGCATTGAGATTGTATTCTCTCTATCACATATCTCTTCTATCTTATTTTTATCTCTATGGCAGTGAGCCCTCCGAGTTGTTAGACTTGTTGGACAATGAGTCTTGATCTGGACAATGAGTCTTTGTCTTGGTAGTGAGCCATGTTTATCAGGTAGTGAGCCTCTTGTAATTGGTTTTAATATTCTATATAGTGTGAATTAATCCTCACCATGGTTTTCCCCTTATTAGGTTTTCCATGTAAATCTGGTGTTATTGTGTTTATGTGATGGTTTTTAGCTTTTACAGTAGTATTTAATGTTTAATCTGTTAAGCAGTGTTAAGGATTAGTTCTAGTGAATGAATTAAATTTTAAATCTATGACAATTGATTGAACCCCCTCCCCCTCAGTTGTCTTGTTCAACGCATCATACTTTTCAAGTTTAACAAAATTACTCTTGTCTCTGATCATATGGTTAGAGAATCCATTATTATGATCCAACAGTTCTTATCATGTTTAGCATGAAAGGAAGATACCAAAATACCTTCAGTCTTATCTTTTCTCTTCAAAGGGCATTCCTTCACACATATTTCAGAGTTAGCAGAAACATATTCATCTTTTAAATCCATGAAAAATAATTCATCATCATCATCTCCATAATCAGATCCGTCATCATAAATAATTGCATCTTCTATAACATAATAGATTTTCTTAATCATCTTACCTCTATTCTCCTTTTTTTTTTCATTCACAACTCTATTTGGACATCTTGAAGCATAGTGACCTATCTTTCCACAACTAAAGCATTTGAAAGGAAACTTACCTTTGTACTTAATGGTACCCTTTTTCATTCTTCTCACAAAGTTAGCTTCCACATCATCAAGATCCTCCTTATTTGATTCTTTAATCTTCTTTGATTTTCCAACCTTAAAAGTTTTTAAATGAAATTAGAGAACCATATGATTTATCTCTAGTATATTGATCTAAATTTATAAATTCCTCAATAGCAGAAACTTTATGACTATAAGCATTAGGTAGGGTTCTAAGAATTTTATTTACCACTTTTGATTCTTTGACTTTTCCACCAAGACCTCTAATGGAGTTGAACACTTCATCTACCCTCTGCATGTAGCTTGTAATGTTTTCATCTTTATACATTAAGAATTTCTCAAATGTGATATGCAGATTTTGCATCTTAGCTTGTTTAACTTTATCATCTCCTTCATAAATGATTTCCAACTTTATCTAGATTTCTTCAATAGATTTTAAATTCATAATATTCACTAATTCATAATTTGTAAGACTACTTAAGAGAGCATTCCTTGCTTTATATTGCTTTCATAGGCCTTAGTTTTAGATTTAGTGATCAAACCATTTGTAGGTATAGTATAACCATTCTAAACTAATTTTCACACATCATATCCAAGATAACTAAGAAAGCCTTCCATCGTCATTTTCTAAAATGCAATCTTTTCCATAAAACATAGGATCTCCTTCTTGTGCACCATCTGAGATCTACCTTTACCAATTAAGCTTTATTCAAGGAACCTTACTCTAATATCAATTTTTGAATGCATAGGATAATTGAGAGGGGCGATGAATCAATTGTACCTTAAAACTTCAAATCCCTTATACACATTCAAATCCACATTCATTCATTAAACAGTTGATCAATTATGATGAATTGGCATGAAAAGCAAATAAAAAAACTAAAACATAACACCATACACAAGAGAACACTAGATTTACTTGGAAAACCCAAGAAGGGAAAGACCATGGTGAGGATTAGCTCATGATATAAATTAATATCAACACCAAGTACAATAGGGCTCACTACCAAAGGGCTCAATGCCCAAAGAAAGAAAGGCTCAATGCCAAAGGGCTCACTGCTAAAATAGAAAAGAAGATAAAGGAGAAATATTACACAGAGAAAACTATCAGAATGCAACAGAGAATCCACAAAAATATCACCAACACCTTTGCAACCTGATTGAAGAATTGTAGAAACCTTCTGCTCACTGCATCCAATAATCTAACACATGAAATCTCACACTACACTTCTCAATTTCCCACTCTATAACTCTTCACTTCACAGCATTCACATCACTCTTGTCTATCTCATCATCCCTCAACAACTCAACTCTTATTTATACCTTCTTCAACCTTGAAACCTTTCTCCAAGGTTGGTTGTGCACATTAACTATGCAAATTCAAATTAGGTCAGCATCAAAACACTTCTGTGGTGGATAGAAGTGAAATTTGACCACACCACACCTTATTTGGGGCCTAGAAATATAACACCACTCAACCACATGCTTCTATAGAACCAAGATCTTGATACCTTCAAAACACAAGAAACAAACATATAGTTAGATCTAATGCAAGTAAGAATCAAGATTCCCCATGCAATTCATTAGAAACATCAAAATAAGAAATAAATGAAGAACACAATGAAAGAAGCTATTAAATCCTATTTAGATGATCCAACTCTCAATCCCATGGGGGAATTGGTTCCAATTTGATGTATAAATTGGCCCTTTCCCAACTCCTATGATGCAATGTTGATGACTGATGCAATTTGATGTTGATTCAATTGAGCTCCATGATGAAAAATTTGCATAACCTAGCTATAAACTTGATAAAATGGATGAAGATGGATGTGCTTGAAGATGAAATTGAGTATAGTAAGTTTACTCAAATTGTGGATGATCAAAATGAGGAGAGAAGCCTCTTATTTATAGATAAGATTGAGAGGAGAGGCAAAATGAAGCAATGTGGGATCATTGAACACCTAATGGGCAAGTTCCATTTGTCAAGATGTGAATGGAGGAAGCTTGAACACATTTTGATGATTGTGCACAATAAATGGAATTAGGTGGAATTTGAAAATAGTGAAATGACATGCAAGAGGGAAAATAAATGACTTAAATGTCACTTGACTCAATGCACAAGGACGTGTAAGAAGGAATGAATGTCTTGTTGGAAGGACAAATCCACTTGAAGGGATTTCAAATTTGGAGGAATATTCTCTAAAGATGCCAAGTTGAAAGAAAATAGGGATTTAATAAATGAATTAAATGCATTTTCATGTGCAAGTGGCAAAAGCTAGAGGATGGGACATGGATTAAGATTAAATTAATTAAGGGTTAATTAATTTAATGAGGGATTAGATGATGTGACTATTTGATTTAGATTTATGGGTTGATTTAAATCAAAATGAGAAGAATATGATTTAGATTTAATTAAATAAAGGATTTGATTTATTTAACTAAAGGGGATGATGTTAGATTAAATTAAAAAAGGTTTAATTTATTTAATTTAATAAGATGAATTTGGAGATTAATTAAATAAAATGAATTATTTAATTAAATAAAGACATAGGGTTAATTAGATCATATCGATTGATTTAATTAAGAGAGAATGACTTAATCAGATAAATGATTATTTATTTAATTAAGGGACGAAGAGTGATGATAAGCTGAGAAGGTGATTCAAGATGAAATGGTGTTAGTAATTAGGATCAAGTATGTCAGAATATTTTCCATGTCTACAGCTTCTATAAAGAATAATTATCCATCACAATTAGTGTAAACACCTGGTCAGTTGTTACCCTTGTAAACACCAAAAAACTTTTAAGTACACACTTTTTTAAATCCAAGGATGACTTATGAACCACACACCATGCTTGAACATGATCTAGAATACTCCATAAACACCCAATACACTCAAACAACTTTTCCATACACTGTTACTTGAGAAACAGACTTCCAAAGTACCAAACTTTGAACCACCTTGACTAAACAAAGATACCAACACAATCAACATACCCTTAGGTTTTCAAGACCTAAAACATAACTGTAGAGAAATGAAAAGCAAGGACATTTCTCCCAAACACCTCTACAATACATAGTTCACACACTAGTGAACATAAATTCTTCTGCACAATGATCCAACACACCAAATCCTGGATATAACACCTATGCACATTTCTCACCAAAATATTCGAAACACAAAGGAAGATCTTCAGCCTATAAGAAATGTGAAGCAAAACTAGAACACGTCCCTGCCACACAAAACACCAATGTAGCACATTGTTTCCTCTTTTTATCAAATTTTCTCAAATTTTCTCAAAAGCACTTTGAAATCAAGCACCAAAGACACATCCTCATCATCTTCAAAAATTCCTCAATACCACCAAGCCAACAACAACATAGTAACTCAGCCACATATCCATAGACAAAAGATTATCAAAGCAACACTAGAGGTTGACACCAGTAGCTTTACTAATGATAACATAATACAACTAATCAAAGCATGGATAACATCAACTTCTCACATTATTGCAACAATAGAGATCAATGACAACACTAACTGCTCATACTTGCAACATTTTAACCCTTAGTTGGGTCATAGTTGAGCATCATTATAGTAAAAATCTTATATGTTCTCCTATGCTTAGTGGTTAGTTGCTTCCTCAGTGGGTTTTGTGAGAGTTTTGGGGTTTCTAATCCTTGTAATTTAGAGAGTGCTTATTCCTTTTAGAGGTAGTCTCTAGATGTTTTCCTCTAATAACCCCTATGTTGTTCCTAGTTTCATATGAAGAAGCTAGTGTGTTTGGTAAACCCTCACTTTTTTCAAGTGGCACTCAAGGGGGAAGCTCATGTTGAGTGCCATAGTTGGAGGTGAGGCATGATCTTGGTGGGAATGAAGGTGAGGTAGTGTTACCTCTAGCCTTGTGCTAAGGAAGGTTTGGTAGGATTTTGTGCCTTTTCCTTGGTTGAATAGGTAGCTAGACTAAATTCCTACTTGTTGTTGTAGTCCTTGAGTAGGACCTTGTTAGCTTATGGTTTGTTAGACCCAATAGTTGGTCTTTTCCATCAATTGTAATGGTAGCTTATGAAGGTAGTGTGGTCATGTTTGTGGTGGGTGGTCACTTAGCTTGTGCACCCCTAGAGTTGTGTGTTGTGTGTTTGATGCCTAGATTTGGTGAGAATCTAGAGGATTCATTTATGAGTATGATGTGTTTGAAAGATCATGTACTAGGTGTACCTATCCCTTCTTGTGTAGGATTCTAGGAGAGCCTAATTTTAGAGGGGGAGGATGTAGTGCCCTTCCTATTTTCATTTTTTTAATGTGGAATTTATTTTTTAGCTTCATCATTCCTCATGATTTTTTTTCAATAAAAAAAATCCTCATGATATCCTCATGATTGTTATGGTGATTATTTTATGGCTCTGATTAGTGTTATGAACCACTACATGTTCGAGATGAGATTCCTAAAAATGTCGATTGTTGGAATATTATATATTGATATATTTGGTTATCATTATGCTTCAATTTAGTAAAATGCACTATTTATGTTATGATTAAATTGGATCCTAATTATTGATGCTTGAAATAAATGATTTATTTAATGAGTTGTATTTGGGTGTTATTCATGTTTATACTATTGAATCTCATTTGGATGATTATGTTGTGCTTTGGCTATATATACATTGAGTAGATATTACCCTTGACATGCGTTGAATTGTTGCATGTATAAGGTTATTCCTCCACCTAGCTATATAGGTCCAAGTTATTTCCCCAATGGTGGTTAATTTGGAGATGTCACATTGGGCCCCTTCACATCCATTTCTTGGTCGTACTCAAGTCGAGTATGGTAGTGTCATAATTCACCCTATGTGAACCCAAATATAAGTTAGGAACTATTCTAGAATCCCTCTATGTTATGAAATGCCAATGTATATTTGATTTAAATAATTTCATAATTTCATGCTTTTCTATAAAGATATTTAATGAATTACATATTTGCATATTAATCACATTTTATTGATGAAAGTAGATTAAGGTAAAATATTTAAATGATAGTTTAAATTACCTTTTTTATTGTACAATAATATTTTATGAGTTAAAAGATTGTTTTTATGTCCAAGGGTTATTTCCATATAAATTGGGAAAATATAGTTAAGTTAATTAAATTTGAAAAATCCTTGGGATGGGAATGTGTATTTATATTCTATTTGATCATCTTGATTATATGATTTCAAATTAATGAAGGTAAATTGTTTTATTTGTTAAATGAAGATTTTGGATAAATTAGAAATAAAGAAAATAAATTAAAATAGAAAATTAGAAAAGAGAAAATCGGAAAAAGGTTGAAAAAGGAAAAGAGTTAGTCATTTTTGGACTATTCTTTTTTGTGATTTTGCTCTCAAAACCCTCTTCTTGTCCAAATTTTGATTGGGAATGCATTTGTGAGAAAAATTGGATGGGATTTGAAGCAAAACAATAGGAAATGGAAGGGGAAGGTGCTTGCAAGTTTTCGTATGCCTTCATTTGGCATGTTTAAGGTATTCTTCGTTGTAAATTTTATCATAATTTAAATTAAATGGTTAAATTCTTCTCCCTTTCTTGTTGTCTTTTGAATTTGTTTATATGAAATGAATTAAGGGAGTGTAAAATCCTCCCATCCCTTTTTTTTTTGCCAATAGAATTGTAGAAGTAGTTTTTTATTCAAAATTTGATACTTTTCAAATAACTGGGTTAACATGCCCATTTTTTTAGGAAATCGGTAAAATGTGAATTTTATGTGAAAACTGTGTTGTTGGGTGTATTTAGAGAAAAAGGGTAATCTTAAATTTTTGAATTTTGAAAAATAAATTTTGAAGAAAATTTTAATGATGGATTTGGGAAAACCCTGGTTTTTATCTTGTAAAAATATTGAACAAATTTGGAATTTTTGCATGAAAATGAATCAAATTTGATGTTTTAAAAATATGGAACCTCATGAAATGTGAAATTATGCATTGTGGGAAAATGACATTGATATTGGGAAAATTTGTATTTTTGCATTGATTTTTGTGCCACTCTTGTTAGAGGGTGTGATGATTGCTTTTGGAATGTTTTGAAAATATGGTACTTCATGAAAGGTGATTGTATGGATTGTGATAAAGTGTTATTGATTTTGGAAAGATTGTATTTTGCATTTGTTTTCATGCCACACTCGTTGGTGAGTGTAAAGAGCCTAGGATTAAGGTACTAGATAGTGATGGGGTCATTGTCATCCTCATCATTTAATTTATCAATCTAAGGCGGTGTCCATGGCTGTATGCAAGAGAGAAAGTAGAAAACTTGCTTGACAGCCAATTCTACTTGCAGAAATAAATCCTATTTGCATGAAAGGGAACAAATCTTAAATCCTATTTGCATAAAATGGAACTAATCTAAGGAACAATTGCATGAATTGAAAAGACTAAACTACTTCACACTTGCTGGAAATGAAAATCTTCTTGAATTCAAATTTACTGTAGAAAGTTGAAAATACATTGCTGGAAATGAAACTAAAATTATCCTATTTCCTCAGGCTGAAACAAGTATTTCTAATCCCCTCATTTTGATCAAATGATTACATTTCATTTATAGAATTCATATTCTATATCAATCCACTAAGAATGTGGATCCAAGATCCTATTTTTGAGGGGTCGTTTACAAAACTTTAAGAAACTTGAAGTTGTTGTCCTCCATCGTACCACTTCTGTCTCAGTCATTTTCTGATGCTTACTACTCCTTTCCTACTACAAACCACGCCAAATTCTCAAAAGGGTTTTTGGATCTTCAAATCTAGTTTCCAGATCATTTTGAATTTTTGAATTTTACTAAGACTGCATTTTTTACTATTTTTGAATGCCTAATTTTTATGAAGTATTTAGTTCTCCACGTGAATGAAGGAATTTATTCTTCACTTTGCTTGCCAAAATCATTGATCATTAGCATGAATAACATGCTATAATCATGCAACAACATTTGATTGATGTGGTAGATTGAGTTATCTTTGGTGGAAGAAGGAATCATGAAATGTAATAACTGTGAGAGATTTTTGAACTCAACATGAAACAAATACTCATCCCATTGATTTTGGAATGATTGATGCTCCATGATTTTGCATGAATGTAGGAGTGTGTTGGGAGTCTTCTTTATCTTCTCATTACTTCTTCAAATCCTTCAAAAGCTTTCAGGAGTTAACTATCTCAAGTGTAGAGCTCTCTGCTACAAGTGTCTATAAAGCTTCTTCTTCCCATGAGTTATTTAATAACTCATTTATCTGAATTATATCATCTTAAACACTTCATGGAGACATATTAGAGGCAATTTAGATAACATATAATTACTAAAAATAAATCAAACATCTACTTTATATTCTACTTTAAACAAGCGAAAAAACTTTCAATCATCACTCAAATCCACTTTAACATTAATGCATTAAGAAGAAATAAATGATTTTCTTTGATAAAATATGAGACAATTTATGGTCTCATCATTTCCCCCACACCTAAAATGTTGCAGGTCCCTCTGCAACTCATAATGAGCCTTCAAATTTAATAAATACATCATTTTTTAGTAGTTCCTTCGGGTAGCTCCTGAAAGCTCTTGAAGTGTTCTTGAAGTGCTCCTGAAAGCTCTTGAACGCTCCTGAAAGATCTTGAAAGCTCTTAAAGGCTCCTGAAAGCTCCATAATAGCTCCAAAACAGTTCCAAAATAGCTCTAGATAGGTTCAAATTGCTCCTTAAATCTTTAGAACTTCTTTTAGATGCTTCTCTTCTTCTTCTTTTGAGTGGATTGAGTAAAATGAAAGAACTTTAAGTTGAATAAGAGTAAAATAATAAAGTAAATACCTGACTTAATCTTAGTTTTCCATGAAACCATCATGCATAAGTTGAAGTTCACTTTCTCTATGCTGCATGCAAAGAATTTCTTCAACTTTTGAGAGCTGTAACTTGATCTTTTACATTGAATACCAACTCAAATTGCTTCATCATTATTTTTCTGCACTACCCAGTCATCCATAATGCCAAAACATCTGCCACAAGTTTTTAGAGCAACAACTTGCATAGAAAATCACATGCTTACAACCTTTGAGAAGAGGAAATAGCATGTGCAAAGCACTTATTTGCAAAAAAACAAATCTACCCTAACCTACTCTACTTAATGATGTAGAGAGGTTACACATAACCATTAATTGGTTCTAAAAAATATCTTCCCTTTCTCAAAGTATGTTTCCATGCACTCAATTTTCTGAGAGAAGAGAATGAAAAGAACATGACAAAATTTTTGAAACTCAATGCTTCACCTTCCTTTTTAGTGGAAACCTCCTTCATGATTTCTGATTCTAGAAAATACATGGGCTGATTGGAGAGATCTTGCAATCCTTCCTTCTGATTTTTTGCATGCATGACTGGAAACAACTCTTTTTTCTTCAAATCTCTGATTGGGCACCCCTCCTTTGACTTCAAAAAACTGATTGGGCAGTCATTCTTGGATTTTGAAGGTCTCCAAATAAGTCTCTTTCTTGCAAGCTTTTGTAATGAAGACAAGATATCTTCATTGTATTTTGCACCTCTTGCAAGCAATAATCCATCAATTCTTTCCTTAAAAAAATATCCTTTACTAGGATTTGGAGTGATGGTCCTCCAACTAAGGATATTTTGAAATAGATAGGGGGTTTCTCTTTAGAACTGGTATTTTGGGGGGGTTTTGAGACACGAATCTTTCTTGAGGAACTTCTAAATCTAAAAGGTTTCCAAACTAATTTTTTTCCTTCCCTAATGACACCTATCCCCAGAAATGGCACCAAAAATGATGGAGTCATTGTAATCTTCATCATTTAATTTATCAATCCAAGGCGGTGTCCATGGCTGTATGCAAGAGAGAAAGTAGAAAACTTGTTTGACAATCAATTCTACTTGTAGAAATAAATCCTATTTGCATGAAAGGGAACTAATCTTAAATCCTATTTGCATAAAATGGAACTAATCTAAGGAACAATTGCATGAATTGAAAAGACTAAACTACTTCACACTTGCTGGAAATGAAAATATTGCTTGAATTCAAATTTACTGTAGAAAGTTGAAAATACATTGTTGGAAATGAAACTAAAACTATCCTATTTCCTCAGGTTGAAACAAGTATTTCTAATCCCCTCCTTTTGATCAAATGATTACATTGCATTTATAGAATTCATATTCTATATCAATCCAATAAGAATGTGGATCCAAGATTCTATTTTTGAGGGGTTGTTTACAAAACTTTAAGAAACTTGAAGTTGTTGTCCTCCATCGCGCCACTTTTGTCTCAGTCATTTTCTGATGCTTATTGCTCCTTTCCTGCTACAAACCATGCCAAATTCTCAAACAGGTTTTTGGATCTTCAAATCTAGTTTCTAGATCATTTTGAATTTTTGAATTTCATTGAGAAACGAGGGAGATATCGTTGTTTTACTGAGACTGCGTTTTTTACTATTTCTGAATGCCTGATTTTTATGAAGTCTTCAATTCTCCACGTGAATGAAGGAATTTATTCTTCACTTTGCTTGCCAAAATCATTGATCATTAATATGAATAACATGCTATAATCATGTAACAACATTTTATTGATGTGGTAGCTTGAGTTATCTTTGGTGGAAGAAGGAATCATGAAATGTAATAACTGTGAGAGATTTTTGAACTCAACATGAAACAAATACTCATCCCAATGGTTTTGGAATGATTGATGCTCCATGATTTTTCATGAATGTAGGAGTGTGTTGGGAGTCTTCTCTATCTTCTCATTACTTCTTCAAATCCTTCAAAAGCTTTCAGGAGTTAACTGTCTCAAGTGTAGAGCTCTCTGCTGCAAGTGTCTATAAAGCTTATTCTTCCCATGAGTTATTTAATAACTCATTTATCTGCATTATATCATCTTAAACACTTCATGGAGACATATTAGAGGAAATTTAGATCACATATAATTACTAAAATAAATCAAACATCTACTTTATATTCTACTTTAAACAAGCTAAAGAACTTTCAATCATCACTCAAATCCACTTTAACATTAATGCATTAAGAAGAAATAAATGATTTTCTTTGATAAAATATGGGACAATTTATGGTCTCATCAGATAGGGTTATGGTAGTGGCTTCCAACATGCCCCTAGTCCAAAGTAGCAAGTAGGCTTACCATGAATGGGGAGTCATTTAATCAAGTGATAACTAATGAAACAAGGGTAATAAAATTAATCAAGATAATGGATACCCCTTTTATGTCTTGAGAGCTTGTAAAGACTAAGGATGATTGGGAATGTATGGTACCTCAAGGACTTGGGTCTTGCAAGGTCAAGTATCCTTTTCAGTACAAGAGGATTACTAGATTTTGTTTGGGTGTCATACCTTCAAGCACCATGATGAAACTACCTAACTATATCTCTAGCATCTTACCCTAGTGTAATGTGTTTGTGTGATCCGCCATTGGTGAGTTAGCCCAATGACAATCCTTATGATACCCTTCCAATGACTTATACCATGTGTTATGCCCTTGGTAAGTTTTCCCAAGGATGGATTCTTGTATGGAATTGGTGAGTCCAATGTGGATTTGTGATATGACATTGGTGAGTTTTCCCAATGAGATTTACATTATACCATTGTGACTATACCATGTGCTGATATTTATTGGACCCATCTTGTGATTTGGGTGATTGATTGTTCTATGATATGGATGTGGAGTGTAAACTTTGTGTATGGTGGATTTTTCCAGTGCATTGAGATGTATTTCTCATTGTAACAATCTTCTCTATCTTTTTTTTCTATTTTGGTAGTGAGTCTTTCTTTCTTTTGGGCAGTGAGCCCTATTGTATTTGGTGTTGATATTACTTTATATTGTGAGTTAATTCACACCCTAGTTTTCCCATCTTGGGTTTTCCAAGTAAATCTAGTGCTTCCTTGTGTATGGTGTTGATTTGTTTATGTTTTTTTTATATTCTTTCATGATAAATCGCTTTAACATATTAAGGGTTAATTGGATTAATATAGATCTAAATTTTTGTGAGGGTTTTTGAAGTTTTAAGGTACAACTAATTCACCCCCACTTTCAGTTGTCTTGTGCATTCAAAAATTGGTATTATAGAAAGGTTCCTTGGAAGAAAGCTTAATCGCTTGAGGTAGATCTGGGATGACGCACAAGAAGGATGTTACTATGTTTGATGGATTAGATTATGCATTCTGGAAGACAAGGATGGAAGGTTTTCTAGTTTCTCTTGGATTTGAAATCTGGAGGTTTGTTGAGAGAGGATATACTATACCTAAAAATGGTTTGGGTACCGATGATGAGATCAAGGCCTATGAAAAAATGGTAAAGAAAGGTATGCTCTCTTAAGTTGTCTTGCTAATTCTAAATTGGAAAAAGTTGTGAATCTAAAAACTGCTAGAGAAATTTGGGTAAAGTTAGAAAGAATTTATGAAGGAGATGATAAGATCAAGAAAGCTAAGAGGTAGAATTTTAAGATAATGTTTGAGATCCTACAAATGTTTGAAGATGAAAACATCACAAGCTACTTGCAGAAGGTGGATGAATTTTTCAACAACATTAGAGGTATTGGTGGAGAAATGAAAGAAGAAGTGCTAAAGAAGTTACTTAGAACTCTTCCTAAAGCTTATAGTCATAATTTTTTTGCTATTGAAGAATTACAAAATTTGAATCAATATACCAGAGATTAGTTGTATGGTTCTTTAACTGCTTTTGAAATGAGAGAATTTGGTACAAGTAGTACAAAAGTTGAGACTACTTTTAAGACTGGAAAATCAAAGAAGATTGTGGAATCATATCAGGAGGATCTTGATAATGTAGAAGCTAACTTTGTGAGAAGAATGAAAAAGGGTGCTAGAAAGTACATAGGTAAGTTTCCTTTCAAATGTTTTTAGTTGTGGAAAGATAGGTCATTATGCTTCAAGATGTTCAAACAGGGATTTGAATGATAAAATTAGGGAGAACAAAAGTAAGATGATTAAGAAAAGTTATTATGTTAGAGAAGATGTAAGTATATCTAATGATGAATCTGATTATGGAGATGATGAGGATGGTGAATGATTATTCACGGATTTAAAAGATGAAACTAATTCTACTAACTCTAACAAATGTGTGAAGGAAAGGGCTCTGAAAGCAAGTGCTCATACTAAAGGCACTTTGGCGTCTACTTTTCATGCTAGACATGAGAACTATTGGATCATTGACAATGGATACTCTAATCATATGACCAGTGACAAGAGTGATTTTTTAAAACTTGAAAAATATGAAGGAGGACTTGTTAGGTTTGGTGATGATTCATTTGCTAAGATATATGGAAAAGGTTCAATCAATTTTTATGGCAAGCATGACACTGATGATGTTCTTTATGTTAAGGGTTTAATACATAACTTCTTAAGTTTTTGAAAAATGTGTAGCAAAGGATACAAACTTATGTTTCAGGATGATGGCTGTGAGATTAGAAAAGGCTTTAGAATTGTGATTCTTCTTGGAAGAAGGATAGATGGAAATATTTATCAGCTTAAAGGTGTTGATGGTTACTATTTTATGACTCATATCAATGAGAGTTTGCTATGGCATAGAATAATGTGTCACATCAATTTTGATAGCCTAGTGAGAATAGGTTCAATTCAAGCTGTGACATATCTACCAAAGATTACAAATCAATGTTGTTTGTAAGGAATGTCAAGTTCGAAAGCAAGCAAGAAGAAGTTTCAAATTCAAAGAACCATCTTCTATCAGACTGTTGTAATTGGTGCATACAGATCTTTGTGGTCCTACCAGAGTAATAAGTCTTCAAGGTGACATGTATTTCATCTTGATGATTAATGATTATTTTAGAATGACATGGGTTACTTTTCTTAAAGAAAAATTAGAATCTCTAAATAATTTTAAAGCATTCAAAGTTATGGTTGAGAATAAATGGATATGAAAATCAAATTTTTGAGGTCTAACAGAGGTGGAGAGTTCACCTCCAATGAGTTCAATATCTTTTGTGAGAATCATGGAATAAAGAGGCATTTAGCTACCCCTAAGACTCCTCAATAGAATGGAGTGGTTGAAAGAAAGAATAGGATTGTTCAAGTAGTTGCAAGGACATTGATGAAAAAGAAAATCTACTAGAAGTCTACTAGAGAGAAGTGGTTCATACTATTGTTTATATACTTAACAAAGTGCAAACAAGAGAAAACAACACAAAAACTCCTTATGAGCTATGGTATGGAAGGATTCCTAATATCAAATATTCTATATTTTTTGGAAGAAAATGTTACATCAGAAGAGATGAAGAAAATTTAGGAAATTTTGATGTAAGATCTAATGAAGGCATCTTCCTTGGATATTCTACTAAAAGCTTACCAGTGCTACAACAAGAGGCTAAGAAAGATTGTTGAGAGTGTAAGCGTAAAAGTTGATGAAGACCTACAAAATAATTTACTGGTAATAGATGGATATGAATTAGATATGTCTTCTTGCAGAGAAGAATAAAAAGATAAGGAAAAAAAAGTGTAGATTGAAGAGGAAGAAACTCTAGAAAAGATTCCTAAAACTCCTAAGTATGTGCAAAATATCATTCTGAAGAATAGATCATTGGTGATTAGACCGAGGGTGTATTGACAAGAAGGAAAGTTGCTAAAGAATAGGTAAATATATGTTTCTTTTCTAAAATTGAACCCAAAACAGTGATTGAAGCATGTCAGGATGAATATTGGATCAAGGCTATGGAAGAAGAACTAATGCAAATTGAGAAAAATCAGACTTGGGAACTTGTCCCAAAACTAGAAAACAAGAATGTGATTGGAAATAAGTGGGTATTCTAGAACAAACTAAATGAGAATGGAGAAGTGGTAAGAAACAAGGCAAGGCTTGTGTGTAAAGGCTACTCACAAGTAAAAGGAATAGACTTTGAAGAGAAATTTGTTCTAGTGGAAAGAATGGAAGTTATCAAGATTTTTTTGGATTTTGCAACACATAAAGATTTCAAAGTTTATCAAATGGATGTGGAGTCTTCTTTCTTGAATGATGAGTTGGAAGAAGAAGTATGCATAGAAAAACCAAAAGGATTTTAGTTATCAGAAAAATTGGATATGGTTTGCAAATTGAATAAGGCCTTATATGGATTGAAGCAAGATCCTAGAGCTTGGTATGCAAGGTTAGACAGGTACTTGTTACAACAAGGATTTAATAAGGTATCATAGATAGAAATCTCTATTTCAGAGTTGAAAAAGATCAAATATTGATTGTGGTTGTGTATGTTGATGACATATTTTTTGGAGGAAATGAAGCTATGTGTAAGAAATTTGTAGAAGAGATGCAGAAAGAGTTTGAAATGTCTATGTTTGGGGAGATGAATTTATTCCTTGGGCTAAAAATAAATTAGATAGATAAAGGTATTTTATTTCACAATCAAAGTATGTCAAGGAAATGTTGAAGAAGTTTGGAATGGAAGATTCTAAACCAATATGTACCCTTATTGTTACTAGTTGCAAGCTAAGAAAGAATGATGAATCTTCTAAGGTTGATCAAAGAAAGTATAGATCAATGATTGGAAACTGCTATATCTAACTAATACTAGACTGGATATCATGCATGATGTTTTTCTTGTGGCTAGATTTCAAGAAGATCCTAGAGAGTCACATGTTGTAGTAGTGAAGAGGATATTCATTTAAGAGAAGGGCACTCCAGATCATGCTTGTGGTATCCAAAGGATACTAACTTTACTTTGAGTGCTTACACAAATGTAGATTAGGTTAGTTGTGTAGATGATAGGAAAAGTACAAGTGGTGGTGCATTCTTTCTTGGATGCAGATTGGTGTCATGGCTAGCAAGAAACAACAGTCAGTGTCTTTATCTATTGTAGAGGCAAAATATATTGCAGCAACATCTTGCTGCACACAAGTATTGTGGATGAGGAAAATATTAAAGGATATCAGAGTGGTATATGATGAACTAATTTCTATCTTCTGTGATAATACAAGTGTTAGCAATATATCAAAGAATCCAGTAATGCATTCAATGCTAAAGCATATCTTAATCCGGTATCACTTTTTGAGAGAGAAGGTTGTAGAGAATGAAGCGAAGCTTGAATATGTGCCTAAAAGGATTAGTTTGTTCATATATTCACTAAGGCTCTTCCTAAGGATACTTTTGAGTACCTCCTAGAGAAGTTGGGGGTTATTGCCCCTCATTCTTTGGACTATATATACAAAGAGATGCATCACTCAAGTGGATCTCATTCTTCACTATAGACTAATGTTAGTGGCTACCTCTCAAGGGGAGTAGGCAATGACATTATTGATTTTTGTAGTCAAGATGAGTGAGTGTTGTCATTGTGTTATGGTTTTTTATTGATGCAGTTTGGTGTGTGCTACTAAGGGGAGTATGCAGAGCAGTAGAGGAAAGAAAGTTGTAGAGAAATGGTAAATATTATAATTAATGTCAAAGGGGGAGAATGAATGATGAAAATATTTTGTCCTTTTCCATTGATATTAAAGGGGGAGAGAGCAATGCGACAAATGTTCAGTTGAGAAAAGGGGAGAGATTCATGTGAAAAGACAAGCTGCAAAGCGGAAGAGAACAATATGAGTAATGAGCTAGTTATGTAAGGAGGAAAAAGTGAGAAAAGAGAAGAAGAGTTGGAATGGAGAAAAATTATAGATGATCGAAGTTGTTGTGTGTGTTGTTGATGGTTTTTCACATCATGTGTTTCCATCAATGACAAAGGGGAGATTGTTGCAAGTATGTATAGTTGGTGTTTTCGTTGATGTCAACAAGCTTGTGTTGTCATTGGTGTCAACTATATGGGTGATAGATTGTTGCAAGAGTGTAAGCAGTTGGCATTGAGTTGTTGTTTTTGTTATTGTCTCTAATGATTCTTTGATTAATTGCATTATGTTTTCATTAGTAAGCTACTAGTGTCAACCTCTAGTGTTGCTTTGATAAGCTTCTTTCTATGGATGTATGGTTGAGTTTCTATGTTTTAGTTGGATTAGTGGTGATGAGGAGGTGTTGAAGACATTGAGAATGTGTCTCTAGTGGTTACTTTCCAAGTACTTTTGAAAAAATTGAATAAAAAGAGGAAACTGTGTGTTGTAGTGTTTTGTGTTGCAAAATAGTATTTTGGTTTGGCTCCACATTTCTTCTATGTTGAAGATCTACTTATGCAATTTGGATATGCTAATCAAAGGTGTTTAAAGGTGTTGTATCTAGAATTTGGTGTGCTAGATCATTGTGCAGAGGAAGGTGTTTTCACCAGTGTGTGAGTTATAGATTAGAAATGTTTTTGCTTTGCATTTCTCTGCAAAATGGTTTTAGGTCTTTCAAATCTGGAAGGGTGTTGATAGTGCTCTTATCTTTCTTCTGTTGATTTTTTTTTAGTTTTGGTGCTTTGAAATTCAGGTTCTTGAGTTGCAGTGTATGACAAAGTTGTTTGAGTGTATTGGGTGTGTACATTCTTAAAGTGAAAGTTGTTGTGAAGGAATTTGTTGGTTTCCAAGGTGTTTTTGGAATATTCTAGATCATGTTCAAGTGTTATGTGGTGTCTACAAGTCATATTTGGATTTGAGGAAGTGTGTACTTAAATGTCTAATGGTTTTAGCATAGGTTCACCAACCTTCAGTGTTTACACTAATTGTGAAGTTTCTTTGGTGTTTATGGAAGTGTGGCATGGCGTGTATGAGTGGATTTAGGTCTTAGCTAAGGAATGTTGTGGTTTTCCTTCATTCCTTTCCACCATGGGAATGTTTTGGTGCCGACCTAATTGGAAATTACACGATTGAGGTGCATAGCCGACCTTGGAAAATGTTCTAAGGTTGAAGATGGTATAAATATGAATTGAACTATTGAGGGATGATAAGATAGATGTGATGTGAATGGTATGAATTGTAGAATAGTAAGGTGAAAATTTGTGCAATGCAGTGCGATCTTTCATGTGTTTGATTACTGAATGTAGTGAGTAGAAGGTGTCTACAATTCTTTAGAAAGATCGTGAGGGTGTTAGTGATGTTGTGGTGGATTTTTTTGTTGAATTAAGATGGATTTATTATTGTAACACTCTTCTTTATCTTCTTTTCTATTCTAGCAGTGAGCCTTTCTTTCTTTTGGGCACTGATACCTCTAGTAGTGAGCCCTATTGTATTCAATGTTGATATTACTTTATATTGTGAGTTAATCCTCACCGTGGTTCTTCCCATCTTGGGTTTTCCATGTAAATATGATGTTTCCTTGTGTATAGTGTTGATTTGGTTCTATTTATGTTATCTTCTTTCATGATAAATCACTTTAACAAATTAATAGTTAATTAGATTAATATGGATATGAATGTTTGTGAGGGTTTTTGAAGTTTTAAGGTACAACTAATTCACCCCCTCTCAATTGTCTTGTGCATTCAACAATTAAAGCTCATTATAGATCATTTTTTGAATGTATAATACAACTAAGAGGGGGGTGAATCAATTGTACATTGAAACATCAAAACCCTCATTAACATTTAGATCTAAATTAATCCTTAAACCCTTATCATGCATTAGTAGAATATAAAAATGAGAAATAGTAATGAAAACACGTCCAAACACATGATAACATCAAATTTATGTGGAAAATATAAGAACATAAAAACAAAAGTGAGGATTAGCTCATAATATAAAGTAATTGCAACATAGAATACAATAGGCTCACTATCGAAGGGCTCATTGCCCAAAAGAAAGAAGGGATCACTGTGAATGGCTCATTGCCAAATTAGAAAGAAGAAGATAAAAGATTGTTACAATGATAAATTCATCTTAGAGTAATAGAGAATATCCACCACTACAACTCTACACCATTAGTAACCTCTAGCTCACTACTATCAAAAAAATCAAGTACTCTACAAATTCCCTTCTCTTGACTACATCATAGGCATTAAGCTCGTACTTCAAATCTCTACATCCAATTTAATTCACATCTCAACACATCCTCACATCTACACACTCTTCACCAAAAATTCACCTTGCCTTTATACCATTTGCAAACTTAAAACATCTTTCAAGGTCGGCTATGCACCTCAAACATGCAAATTCAAAGTAGGTCCCTCAAATGTACAAATTCAAAGTAGGTTGACACAAAAAAATTCTAGCGGTGGAGAGGAATGAAGGTGAACCACATCACACCATAACTTGGACCTAAATCCACATATACATGCCTTACCATGCTTCCACAAACATCAAAGCATATCTGGAATTAGTGTAAACACCCAAGATCAACTAAACCTATGTTAACATCATTAAACATTTAAGCACACGCTTCCTCAAATCCAAATATGACTTATGGAACACATAGAACACTTAAACAAAATTTAGAATATTCCATCAACACCCTAAAATCTAACAAATCATTCAGAACATCATACACCTGAAGAACATACTCATTATGTACACCTAGTTAACTTTCCACACACTGTAACAAATGAATCCAACTTTGTGGAGCATCAAAACAAAAAAAAATCAGACTGAAGATAGATATGAGTAATATAAGCACACTCCTAGATCCACACACATTAGTGCACATTTCTCCCCCTTACACAAGCATCAACTCTTTCCAAAACTCTCTTTTAAAGGACTTCTATCCCCTTTTATTCATATGGTTTTTTAGATAACTTTCTCTCCCCCTTTGACATCAATGGAAAAGGATAACACATTTTTTTTTCTTTGCTTCTCCTTTGACAAAAAACATGTATAATTTCTCTTCCCCAAGAGCAACACGGGACAAAACTGCTCTACAACCTCAACTTTCACTTCCTTTGACAACACCAATATACAACAAAATGACAACACTTACTCCCCTTGACTGTAACAACCAACAACCATTACCTTCTCCCCCTGAGAGGTAGCCATCAATATCAATCCAAAAAAAGGAATTAATCTTGAAATCCATTTTGATGCATAACCTTACACATCTAATTGAAAGGAGGAGGGGAAATAACCCCTAACTTATCCTAGAGATACTCAAAAGTATCCTTAGTAAGCACCTTTGTGAAGATATCTGCACTCTGATATTTAGTAGGCACATACTCCAACTTCACCTCATTCTCCACAACCTTTTCTCTTAGAAGGTGATATCATATTGAGATATGATTTTTCCTTGAATTCATTTCTAGATTCATTAAAATATTGGTAATGCTTGTATTGCCACATAAGATAGAAAATGGTTCGCCATATGAAACTCTGATATCCTTCAATTTTTGCTTCATCCAAAAGACTTGTGTGTAGCATGATACTGCAACAATGTATTCTACCTCTACAATAGATAATAACATTGAGTTATACTTCTTACTTAGCCAAAACACCAACCTACTTCCAAGAAATAAAGCACCACCACTTTTACTTCTCCTATCATCCACACAACCTACCCAATCTACATCTGTAAAATCACTTAGAGAGAAATTAGTATCCTTTGGATACCATAAACCATGTTTTAGAGTGCATTTCAAGTATTTGAATATTCTTTTTACTATTGCCACATGTGACTCTCTAGGATCTTCTTAAAATCTAGCCATAAGACAAACTGCATGCATGATATCCAGTCTTGTAATAGTTAAATATAGCAGTCCTCCAATCATTGATATATACTTACTATGATCAACTTTAAGAGATTGCTCATTTTTACTCAGGTTGCTACTAGTAACCATAGGAGTGCATACCAGTTTAGAGTCTTTAATTCCAAAAAAAAATAGCATTTCCTTAGCATAATTTGACTATGATATGAATATTCTTTGTCTAATTGATTTGAAGTCCAAGGAAGAAATTCATCTCCCCAAACATTGACATTTCACACTCATTCTTCATCTGTTTTGCAAATCTCTTACATATGCTTTTATTTCATCCAAATATTATATCATCAACATACACAACCATATTACACTTATGTGAACAAAATCTAGAGAAATAGTTAATAAAAACATATGTGTAACACCTTTTGGCGCTCTACAATTTTGAATTCCTGCAACTCTGTTTCTCGATGAATCAGCTTGGAGGGGTCCCTAGGGAGGCTCCCCCACCAAAGCAGCCTGTTGTTTGCCATAATAATGCTACCTCTCTATGTGGGAGGACTCCCCCGCACTCTGAGCATATTTCAGTGTTTGGGGGTTTGAAAAACCTAGTTTTCTCTCCTAAAGGCAAGTCTTGTTTTGGCCTAGATGCCCAAAAGGAATCCTTTATGGAAAAACTTGTTGGAGGTCAAACTTTGACAAGGACTCCTTAGAAGTTCGTGATGGATTTTTGTATGGTGGTGGGGGATGAAGTTGATGTCCCAGATGATATTTTGAATGATGTTATGGAGGGGTTGAAGCTATCCTTGGTTGGTAAATTCTTCATTGGACAACCCAACATTGACCAAGTACGAAAAATGGGCCTCTGACACTTGGAAACTCAAAGGCAGTGTTTCTATAAGTGCTATGCCCAAGGGTCTTTTTCTGTTTACCTTTGTTATCCCTAAGGATATGCTAAAGGTCCTTATAGGTGGACTATGGGATTTTGATAGTGGTTTTAAAAATATTTTTTCTTTATGTAAGTGGAAACCAGGTTTTGATGCCTCTGTTGATTTGGGGAAAGTTGCCCCAACTTGGGTTAGACTCTCTGGGTTGCCACTGGAGTTATGGCATCAGAAGGTTTTTAAAAGAATAGTAGATTCCTTGGGTTCCTTGGTCACCATAGACAATGTCACTCTTCATAAAGAAAGGTTAGTCTATGCAAGAATTTGTGTTAACGTTGAGGTTAACACAATTTTACCCACTTCCATTACCTTAAAATCCAAGTTTGGCAAATGGGTTCAGCCTCTAGAATATGAGAGAGCTACAGTTTTCTGCCGAGATGTAATAAATTTGGGCACTTATAGTATGCTTGTGAAATAGTGCCTCTTATGCCTAAGATTCCCCAAATTGAGACACAAGAGAATGATTTATTGAAGAATAATAATTTGACAAATAACTCAAAGGAATTTGAAATCTCAACTCCCAATAAAAAAATGTTTAGCACTGAAAAATCCTTTAATCCAAATCAGGAAAATAGTTCAAAAGATAATCTGGAAAGGATGTTTTCAGAGGTTGCCAACAAACCTTCCACCCCGCCATTTTGGAGAAATCAGATAAAGAAAAGGAAAATAATGGAATAGCTTCACCTCCAATATTTCAGGAAGAACAACAAAATGAAGTCTAGGAGGAGGGGGGAATAATAAGCCAAAAGGAGCAACTTTTAACCCCATCCCATTAACACCATGAACCAATTATGGGGGAGGAGCAAATGTCTCAAAAAAATGATGAAAAAGGATGGATAAACACTAAATCATGAAAAAGAAAAAACCAAATGTGGGAGGAAACAGTAAAGTTGGTAGACCACAATTCAAATATGTGGCAAAAAGGAAACAGAGGACCTTGGACTCAGTAGCAGGGAACAAACCGAAAAGGAAGTAGCGGAGGTCGACTCCCCAATTTGGGAAATTTTAGCCTGATTCTGATCTTTAGCTCTTAGTAGTTATGAAGATTCTTTCTTGGAACATTAGGGCTCTTAATGGCTCGTATAAACAACATGTGTTGAAGGTTTCCTTAGCTGAGGTGAAACTTGATATCCTTTTGATACAGGAAACAAAAATGAAAAAGGAAATTTTTGAGAAAACTTTGAAGTGGCTTTGGCCTGGTGTTGGTTTTGATGCTAGTGATGTGGAAGGGGACTCTGGAGGGATTGCAACCTATTGGAATTCTTCCTGATTTAGTGGAAAGTTGAAATTCAAAAATAAGAACAACCTCTTGATTAGCATGGAGGATGGCGATACTTCTATTAAATGGAATTTGGGGAATATATGGTCCAAATTCAAGATTGGATAGGTTGGATTTATTGAACTTGTTGGATGGAGTTATGTCTAACAGCAAAGATAATCTATGAATGATTGGTGGTGATTTTAATTCCCTGTTGTATCCTTCTAAGAAAAAAGGAAGCCTAACTGACTTCTCAGAAAGTATGATGGATCTTTCAAGTTTCATTGATTATGTGGTACTTATGGATATCCCTCTTATGGGTTCCCATTTTACTTGGACCAATAGAAGGAAAGGTAATCAACTAATCCAAGTGAAGCTAGATAGATTCCCGATATCCTCTAATTGGACATTTTACAGAATATCTCTCTTACTACCTTTCCTAGAATGGGTTCTGACCATAGCACTCTTCTTCTTGAATGGGAGGATAGGGTGATTAAAAAACCTTACCCTTTCAGATATGAAATCGTGTGGTCCCTTCATCCAAACTTTAAATATCTAGTTGAGGAATGCTAGAACATGCCTTGTGATGGCACCCTGATGTTTAGATTAACACAAAAGTTAAAAAGAATAAAGGAAAAGGTTAAGGGATGGAACAAATACACTTTTGGGAATATCTTTACTACTAAGAGGGATCTGAATTTGAAACTTCGGGAAGTTCAAGATCAAATGGAGGCAAGAAACTATGATGAGGATATCTATATAATAAAAAGGGAGCTTAGAGCCCAATGGCATAAAATAAGTAAGGAGGAAATCTTTTGGAAACAGAAATCTAGGATTTAGTGGCTTAAGGAAGGTGATAGGAATACTAAGTTTTTCCACCAATCAACTATGAAGCATGGAGGAAGAAACGGGATCAGATCCCTCATTACCTCTAATGGTACTAAAATTGAAAGGGAAGATGGAATAGCTAATGAGGTTGTTTCCTTTTTTTCAAATTACCAAGAGCCTTCAAGGATTGATAACCTAAATTTGGAGGAATTCTTGTAGGTTATACCTAATGTTATCACAAAAGACGACCTGAAAGTTTTAACTAAGAGTATTACTATGGAAGAGGTGAAGGTGGTTGTTTTCTATTTTGGAGCCTTCAAGGCTCCGGGACCTGATGGTTTCCCTCCTAGTTTCTTTCAAGTTTACTAGGAGATTGTTTCTAAAGACCTCTTAACGGTTGTTAAAGATTTTTTTAGATTGGGTAAAATCTTGAATCAAATGAACACCACTTTTTTGGCCCTTGTCCAAAAATCCAATGAAGCTACTTCAATGAATGATTATAGACCAATAATTCAATGTAACACTACTTATAATATTTTCTCCAAAATCATTGTCAACAGGCTAAAGTTGGTCTTAGGGAAGTTGATTGCTATTAATCAAAAAGGTTTTGTTCAGGGAAGGAAAATTTTGGATGTAGTTATCTATACTCATGAGATCTTGCACTCAATGGATTACAACAAAAATCCAAGCATGGTGCTGAAATTGGACATCTCTAAAGCTTATGATAGAGTTACCTGGAATTTTTTATTTGTTGTTCTAGAAAAAATTGGCTTCAAAGGTAAATTTCTCAATCTGATAAAAGCCTTTTGTTACTACACCGAAGTACTTGGTTCTATTTAATGGTATTACCCATGGTTTTTTCTCACCTGGTAGAGGACTGAGGCAGGGGGGTCCCTTATCTCCCTACCTTTTTGTTATTGTGGCAGAAGCTCTTGGCTGCAATATACAGAAACAACTTAATAATAAGTATTTGAAGGGTTTATGTGCTACTTCTTCTTTGTCCCTGACCTCACATCAACAATGTGTTGATGATACCATTCTAATGGGGGAGGCATCGGTTATTGAAGCCAAACAATGGAAAACTATTATGGATAATTATGTTGAAATGTCTGGACAATGTATAAATTACCAAAAAAGCAAAATATATTTCTTCAATACTAGCCAGCTTCTGAAAGATAAAGTGATAAGGATTTTGGGATGTTAGGAAGTGGAACTACCTGCTACTTATCTTAGCCTTCCTCTTGTCTCTCAAAAGCTGAAAAGTATCTACTGGAATTATATTGTGGAGAAAGTCTAGAAAAAATTGGCTGGCTAGAAAGGTAAATTGTTGAGCTTGGCTGGAAAAATTCATCTTTTAAAGGCTCCCCTTCAGAATATTCCTATCTATTATCTCTCAATGTTTAATATACCTACCCATATTGCTAAGAGAATTGAAACTATTCAAAGAATATTTTTATGGTCAGGAGTGGAGGAAAGGAAAAGAATGGCTCTTATCAAATGGGAGAAGGTGTGTGTCTCAAAAAAAGGAGGGTTGAGCATCAGAAGACTAAAATTGTTTAATAAGGCTTTAGTGCCAAAAATGGGATGGTTTCTCTTGGAAAATGAAAAAGATTGGGCCACTATCCTTAGGGCCAAGTATCTTAACAATAAGGATGCTAATTGTTTTCTAAGGAAGAAGGAGCGTTTGCATGGGTCTGTGTTTTGGAATAACCTCCTTAAAATTAGAGGAGTGTTAACTAGAGGTGCAAAAATGAGGATTGGTAATGGGCTCAACACTAATTTTTGGGATGATCCCTAGTCCACACTAACCCCACTTTCAGCCTCAAAAGATCTCCAACAAATTAGAAGAAGATTGAAAAGAGAAATTTGGAAAAAAGTTTTTAATTATCTTGTGTGGGATGGATGGCGATCCAAGTGGAAAATCTTCAAAGACTATTTAAGTAATGCTGTTCTAAGAGGAACAAAAAATAGGATTGGGATGCTACTATTGATTTACTTATGAAACAAATTGGAAATCCTAATCTGTTTTCAAGAAATAGAAAGGATGAATGGATGTGGACAAAAACTGATAGTGGTAGTTTTTTGGTCAAATCAGCTTATGACTCAATGACACAACCAACTATGATCTTGGGTTCTTTTGACTGGCTTAAGGTTTGGAGGAAGAACCTCATACCAAACATTAATTGCTTCTAGTGGACGGTTATTGATGGTAAGATCCTCACGATTGACAACCTTAAGAAAAGAGGTTGGTATCTTGTCAATAGATGTAGCCTTTGTAATGAAGAAGAGGAAACCATCATGCATCTATTTTTTCAATGTTCTTATGCCGAACAATTATGGGTTTTTTTTCTTAATTCTTTGAAGGTGGAGTGGGTTTTCCCTGCTAATTTCCATTTTTTTGTGGAAGGATGGAGCTTTTTCCCTTATTCCCACAATATAATTTGTGATCTGTGGGGAAAAATTCCCCCATTTTTGGCTTGGGGGTTGTGGAAAGAGAGGAATAATAGATTTTTTACAGAGACTGCAAGAACTAGTAAGGAGTTATGTTTAATTGTGAAAAGACAAATACAGGAAAACATGGAAAGTTGCAAGAATAGGTAGGCTAAGAAACAACCAACTCAACAAGAGTTAAGCATAAAACAACAATGGGAACTCTCCCATGATTTAAATAATGTCAATTGGCTAAAATAAATTATAAGGAGCACAATCTGGATCCTCCCGGATCCAGGATGGGTGAAATACAACTTTGATGGTTGCTTGAATGGGAATCCTGGACAGGTTGCAACTGGTGGAGTGATAAGAGACAATAAGGGAGCCTATCTAATTGGATACAACAAAGGTTTAGGAATAGCTATGAATAACTTCATTGAGGCTTTGGTTGTTTGGATATGAGCCAAACTTCTCAAGGAAAGGGGATACAATAAGGCTATTGTGGAAGGAGACTCTAAGCTCATTATAGAATATCTCAATAGCAAGGAAAATATTCCATGGGAAATTAAAGATATGTTGGAAGACTATAAAAGCATTTTGCAAGAGATTCAATGTGTCAAAAATTTCCACTCATTAAGGGAAGGAAATAGGGTGGCGGATGCAATGGCCAACCTTGGTGTAAATGAAGAAACTTTAATAAATTGGGAATTCAATGATTTTACTAATCAAATTAAGGAAGTACTAGTGAAAGACAAACTTGGGGAGAAATACTCAAATAAAGGTCTATGAGGAGGGATTGCCTAATTATTAAAATGAGTGGTGGGATGAGAAGGATAATGAGGATGTAGACCCCACATATGAAAGCCGACATGCTGAGTGGAAGGTGTCGTAGGCATGTTTTAAAAAGATTGCTAAATCTCGATATAAGGATTTGTAATCGTGGGAATGGACAACTGGACGGCAAGGACGAGTACCGTGACATGAAAAATTTAAATCGGGACACAAAGAGTATGTGGTGTAATCGATGGATGATCTATGATGTGATAGATGGAGATGCATCAATAATAACAAAATAAGGTGGAATAAAACAAATGTTATCATTGCTAGAAAGGGAGGTGGAGCTGGTGCTAGAAATAATGATTATCGGCGAAAAGGTAGAAATCATGGAGTGAATTCGTTTATGAATTATAGGAAAAAACCTAAGTTGTTTATTTTTCAAATGAATAGTCACAGAGTTTCCATTAGAATTGAAATTTTGGAGTTACCGGTTGTGAGTGTTGAGGACATAGAAGGTAATAAAAATTATTTCCTTCTCATCCCCAAAATTTTCCATAGCTCTGATAATAATATGGGAGGCCCTAGAAAGCGTACTAAGCCACACAAATTCAACTCACTTCACAACAATGAGGAGCTTTGGAGTCTTTTCGAATAGGAAGGTTTCACTCAGTATTTTGCTGCTATGGAGGGATATAATGAGAGACTTAGCTACAAGTTTGCTAATGCGTGGAGAGATGGAGAAGTTACTCTGGGAGGGCTTCAGTTTAAGGTGGATGCTAAGCTGATTGCAGAAGCGATGGGTTTGGTGTATGAAGGCACAAAGGTTGCAAAGGTCAGCAATGGTAAGTATCAAGATTATTTCAAAAAAAAATTGAAGGGAAAGAAAAACCAGAAAGGTTTCAAAATGGGTATTCTAGGGTTAAGTTGCCACCTCCATATCACAATTTCTACTTTATAGTAATGAAATATTTTACTCTAGAAGGTTGACACCAGTCAGTCCATGGTTATCACTTCCCCATTCTCAACCACATTAGGCATAAGGAAAAAATTAACTTTCCTTTCTTCTTGTTTTCCTCTCTAAACCAGAGTCTTAATCATGAAGCTAATCTGCCTTTACATCAGGGCCTCATAAGAGCCATTTGTAAATTTGTGATTTCTAGGACCTGTAGAAAAATATGGTTCTAAAAATGATTGAAAACCCCAAACCTCAAAGCTCAGTGAAAATTGAGCTTCTTGAAGACCATCCCTCCCTGACGCCTAAAAAATCTAGCAAGAAATCCCAAATCCTTGAGAATTCTAGTAAGAAAGCCCAAACCCCTGATACTATCATGTGGATGGATTTACTTACGGTCACACCTGAAAAAAGAAGAGATATTTTGATGGAGATGGGAACTAAAAAAAGGAGGAGATTGATTTTGAGAGAATTGGGAGAAGAAGTGGACACTATAACTATTCTTGATGATAATGAGATGGAAGGTTTAAACCATGGTGGTAGGAGGTCAAAAAGATTGGCTATGATAGCGTCAAAAGGACATGAGAATAAGAAAAATGCACAAAGCTCAGAGGAAAAAAGAACCCAAAGCCCTCCAGAGAGTGTTGAGAAAAAAGAAGACGAAAATGATTCCTCAACTGAAGAAATTTTGGATAGTCTCAATGGTGATTCGACTGAAGAAGAGGAATCAAGGGCAGACAACAAGGAAGGTAATGGTGATGAGGAAAAGGAGGAGTCGCAGCATGATATTTCTCAAGAGGAGGAGGAAGCAAATGTAATGGAAAATCAAGAAGGGGTCGAGAATACTAGCAAAGAGAAAATTAAACTTGAGGAGGATGAGAATGGGATATTTAAAAGACTAGAGGAGAGGATGCAAATTTTGGAGTAGAAGATACTTGAGAAGGCAGGGGATAGAAAACTCCAAGCCCTGGAAAATCTAATTAATGGAATAATAGAGGAAAGATTAAAGGCTCTAGAGAAAGGTATGCAAGGAAAAGGAAATGTTCATAGAATTCAAACTTTTGAAGAAGCAGTTAAGAATGTGTGCATGGTGGTTGATGTTGTGATGAAGAAAGTTGTTATGGATATTGTCTCTGGGATGGGAAAAATCAAAAAGCAACAAAAGAAGAAAGCAGCGGGTGATGGTGAGGACTTAGTTGGTAAGATGGAGTTGAAGGAAATAGTACATGACATTGTTGAAGATCTGGTCAAAGCTTGGAAACT
>VDFB02057582.1:129275-237599 GCA_007258455.2 Sequoia sempervirens
GATTTCAAAAACTATCAAGGCCTCCCAAATCCCTCATGTTTCTGCTACCAACTCTTAATGAGCTTTTCCATAGTATTCCCTTAATTAAAGGAAAATTATTTGTAGCCAACTTCATCTCTTTTAACAAAAACAAAATAGTAGGAGTATGATTCTTCCTTAGGTTCCTAATAATCCTATGCTTATTTTGGTTGTTCAATCCTCTCACATTCTAGGAAATAATTTTCATATTTCTTTAATTTAGAAGTAAGAGGGGACCTACACACATTCAATGCATGTTGAATGTCATTAGAAACCTCTGTAGCCACTTCTCTTATGTGATTTTTTTTGGAAGGCTACTTTTCCATTTTATTTTTTCTCCTCACATTTTTTGGAACTTATTATTTTTCCTAATACTAGACTTTTGTCTAGGAGATTTGAGCACCTAGGATGTAAACAAGGAAGATTTTTCCCTATCCTATACCTTCAAGCAAGACAAATGATGAAAAATAATGATGGATATGGATGCTCCTCATCGTTCCTTGCCAATATTTTAGGATTTCTTAGTTTATCTTTATCAACACCAAGGAGGCTAATAACCTCTATGGTTTCAACTCCAAAAATATATGTTGCTTCTCCACTTAGTTCAACCTAAAAGTAAATGTTTATTTCTTATTTGGTCAAAATGGAAAAAAATATCTAAGCTTGGGGGCACAAGTGGAAGGTGGGAATTTCCACTTTTGTGTCATGAGAACCATAAACTATGGAATCTTGAGTAGGCCTTTCAACATTACTAATTTTGGTACTTGAAGTTGCTATATCTCTAGTTGATTTTCCAACTAGATCCTTTCTTTACCAAACTTATTTTTCCTTTTACTACTTTGGGAAAGATCTATTGGAGAAACAAATAATTAATGTAATATTGAAACTACCGTGAAATGAATCAAGAACAATGAAAAATCCAAATAACTATCATAAAATGTGTAGAATACCATGATCACTCCTTGTTTATATAGGATAAGGAGAATGTAGGAAGTTGAAATAGAAGTACTGACTAACCCTCCAAGTGATATGACACATGCAGAACACTTGGGATAAGGGACAAGTGTGAAGGCGTGTTTCAACTATCTATAAGGTGATACAAATAAACCACTAAGTGAACATAAACTAGTGTGAATATGACTACTAGGAATAGGGACTATATAAAATGAAACTAGATAAATAAAGACACTTTTCACACCAGCAAGATTTACCCATAACTTATTTTTAGTTTCGATTCTCTAAACACACACTTCCCAAATGAACCACATTTTTACAAATCTAACAAAACCCCACTAAAATTTCATATTATAACACTTGATTCCATAAACCAAATTTAAATTTGAGCTTGATTTAAGTTAGAAAGGGTTTATCAAGAGGTGTATTGACACAAAATTTGGTGAAGAAAACTATTTTCCTAGATTTGGTAATTGGGTTGATATAAATGAGTTGAATTTTATGAATATTGTAATCTTTGTGAAAAATTTATTCTCCCAAACCTCTTGGGGTTGACTCAAGAGCCTAACCCATATGGAATCCTCATTAAAAAAATAAAAAATTGAATGAATTCTAAGCTCCAAGCTTGAGGAGAATAAATATTTTACCAAGGAAAGAAGGTCCACTAGATAGAATAGTAGTATAGTCCTAAAAAGATGAAATAGAAGAGGAAAAAACCTTTATCCATCATTGTAATCTCTAGAACCCTTTTAAAATCTAGTTTTTCTCACCAATTCTCTAAAAACATAACTTTTTAGGAAGCTCCCCACAAAATTCCTTTTATTTCATTATCAATATGTGAAGAAATATTATAAAAAAGGACTCATCCAAAAAATTCAATGTAAATATTTGTTCCTTTGTTAGTGGAGTGAGATCTTCTATACTTGGGGACACCAAATATGAACTTAACCCCACTAGACATGCCACCTAGAAAAGGATGATTGTTAGTTGACTAGGGGTCCCCTTTAGTAGACTACCACAACTTTACCACTCTCTAAATGTGGGGAGTAGAAAATAAGTATGAATTATATGGAATTTCACCAATCTATTGATATATTAAACATCAATCAAAATATTCCAATTCTTCTTCCAAATATCACTCTATTCAGATTTTTTTTGGCTTCATTAAGACTTTGCTATGATAAAAAATAGTGATCAAGACCAATTTTTCAATATGTTATATGTTTTTCATGTTGTCTCCTATTTATTTTTTATATTTGTAATAATCTTGTTGGTGGTATCCATCTTAGAGACCTTTTTTTACTATTATCATTAACCTTTGTAAATGGTGGGGACCCTCACTTTTCCCTTTTATATTGCAAAAAACATTATCAATTTTCTTTCAAAATTGATAGTTATGGTAGATCTATATTGTTGAAAGTACCATATGGAACCATTTACTTATACATAAAAGTCCAATAGATTCAAATATGTATTCTCATTACATCCATTTGTTCCCACTTCTTAATACCTTATACCTTCACTTGTCAAGGTTGATGATCCTTAAAGGTTTATATTATCTTAGACCCAATGCTAATGTTTTTCACATGTGAATATAATTTTTTTTTTTTGATGATTTAAGTATCCACTTTATAGAATCTAATGAAATTATATCTTATAGCAACTAATCCCAAATTTAAAAATAAACCCATTCTATTGTAGTTCCTAATGTAGACTTGTTGTCCCATTTCCAATGATAAAATTGCACATAACTGTCTCTTATAGAAAAATCCAAGAAATATTTTCCTTATTTGATGATTTTGATCCTGAGATTTCTACCTCAGATGAGTGAGCTCTTGTCCAAAATATAGCAGTGTGGTTTCAGGATGCTAGTGTGGCACACTATCATCCAAAAGACATGCTAGCATCCTAAGCAACATAGGGCTCAGGAGCTCAAGCGAATGGAACCATATTTTGCTTCTAAGCTCAAACCTAAGACATATTGAATGAAATAAACAAAAAATATGCCAGAAACTATAATAAACACAAGGGGACTTAGAGAGCTTACCTTTTACTGGATGTTCAACTCTTCACTCCAAGCTCCACTTTGCACCTACACATAAAAGAACAAGGGGAAAAGGTTGGGGTTGTATAGGGTCCTACCTCAATCAGACCCCCATTTTGGTGTTCCCACCTCCACGAACAACCAAGTTGGAAAGGAGTGCAAAGGAAGTAGAAAAATCATGTGGTGAAAGCAAAACCCACTTCAGGAGTAGAATCCACACAATGAAATAGTAATTAAAAAAGTAGGAAAGGAGACAGAGAGAGAGAGAGAGAGCGTTACCCATGGGCCTAGACCCCCTCTGGAGCACACAGATGCACCGTTGAGTGCTTGCTTGAGAGCTATTGTTGCTAGAAGGACCTCAGCTTGGCATGGATTCACTTGTGAGAGTGTTGCTATCAAGGATGAAGAGAACTCAAAACTAGAGCAAGTGGTAAGAGATCTTGAATGAATGAATTCCAACCCCAAATAAGAGCAAGAAAGGGGTTTTTAATGCATGCAAGGGTGGAAAAGAGTCGTTATGTTTGAAATACTATGGCTAGGACATGTGTCAAGAGAGTCAAGATTCTAGATTCCCTGTTTCAAACTCAAAAAACTGCTAAAATGTTAGTGCGCCACACAGACATCCGCACATCGCGTAGGTGTCCAAAGCCTAGATTTTTGGGAAATGTGTCATCAGGCTTTTGTTGCTCTGCCACAAGTCTTCAAGGAGTCAGAATCATGAAATTTTGACTCATGGGAATTTTTTCATTAATGCTCTAAGGTGTCATAAATGCTAGGAAAAAATAAAAAAAAGTGGAATTGCCCCTACGTGCAATTCTGCAACATTACATTTTTCCCCCAATTTAGTGGGCTCAATTTTGGAAAAAATCAACCTCACTAAAGTAGAGAAGAAAAATTTCACCTAAATTTTGAATTTTACAAATTTGCGTGCTAAGAAAAAGGGGCCTTAGAGGCCACTTAAGTCGAGCTAACTAGTACTGAAGGTTTCCCTAGCAACCGAGCTCAACAAACAGTGACAAAAAAGTCATGAAAATTTGTTCAAGACTTTAACCTGCAAAACTCAAATTTTGGATCAGCCTCGAAAAATTAGAAGAAGCTACAATGGAGAGAAGAATGATCAAGAAAAATTCATCGATTCGGATGAAAAATATGATCAAGAGGTGACTAAATGCCCCCTCTTGAGTTTTCCCCTAGCTTGGTGAGGTAAATTCAAGAGAAATTGAGGAGCCACAAGCTCTAGGAAAAATGGCCCCGAGGGGGCTATATATAACTATGAGGGCCCCTAGAAGGGTCATTTTCACTATTCACTACAAGCAAATTGTTGATTTTTGTGAGAGAAAAGTGAGCAAAATTTCAAGCAGGAGGGATTACGAGGTGTCAAGATTGGAGCAGCTATGTGATGACATCACCAAGGGTCACGAGGTGGACTAGTTAGGCCTATGAACCTTGTTTTTTGTGAATTTAAGTTCATTTTTTGCATTTTTATATTTGGCAAGTTGCACAGTTGTCTTTTTTGGGCGCTCACATCCAAAAAGTGTGTTGTTGTCTAGATTATGTGCCGAGGTTTTGTGTCTGTGCTATCATCTCTAGGATGCACTAGTGTCCTCAAGGTGGCCATGGAAGACAGGGACACATGCGTAGTGCGCAGACGTTTGCGTGACACACATAGGTCTTTATTTTTTTTGTTTTCATAATGAAATTCAATGTTTTGACTTTTTTTTTTTTACTTTTGTAGGATTATCCAGAGATTCATGAACATCTAGGAGGGTGAGTATTCCAACTCGTTCGTGAGTAGAGGAACCATCTATGACATACGTTCACCATGCCGGAGATGCGATATCATGAGAGGATGCTCACAACATTGATGGAGTGGTAGGACACCACCATGTCATCTTTCTAACTACCTTGTGGGGAGATGACTATCATGCTTGAGGATGCCTATCGGATCCTCAGACTACCCATCCATGGATGATGGGTGGCCTTGGATGATACTCGATCGACACAGAAGTGGAGGGAGGGAGTCCTCTACTGCTTGGGGCATACAGACAATGACGATGACATGGGCCACATATACACACATTGGTACGACCAAGTGAGGACCATTGCGCTGTTGTTGTGTCAAGTGATGGTCATGAGCATTCTAAATCACAATAGATAGGTGAGGCTTGCACCTGTATGGGGGCCTCATCCACATGATTAGAGTGATGGTGGAGCAGAAGACATTTTTTTCCTGGGGGCATAACATGTTAGCACACCTCTACCAGGAGTTAGGTTAGTATGTTCACATGAGTACCGTAGCCTTACTGGGTGCACACTTTTGTAGGTGTGGGCCTTTGTCCACATCAAGTGCACTAGGCTGGTTAGTTTTCCCCAACGACAACCATATCATGTCCCATGGCCCATTGGTACGACATAAAAGGCGAGTGGAGAATCGATGATTTATAGTTTTGGCGGCTATAATTTGACACTCTTATCGTGGATGGGGTCTGATGGAGACCCTATAATTTTTTTTGATGGGCGGATGATACCAGGCATCTAATTAACCCATAGTAGGACCATTTTTTGTTGGGTCACTGTGACTATATCATAGTGCCATACTATTGGAGTCAGGTCATGTGACAACATGGTTGTCCTCAAATGATTCCACTGAATGTGCCCACATATACTAGGGCCTATAGGAACATAGTGAGAGTCAAGGATCACCCTTGCCCCACCATCAATGATTGTGTTCCCTTTGATGATGATGATCCTGATAATGATCTACCACCCATAGAGGTGGTAGATAATGTTGAGGTCACTGTAGATTTTGTACGGTGGTGGGAGAGACACCATCCTACTCCTATGTTTAGTGGGGATGCCTCAAGAGGGGACCCTAGTTTACAGGGGGACCTGCCACCCCAACCTCCATAGGGAAGGTGGAGAGGACACCATAGGCGGGTGAGAAGGAGGTGGCACCTTAGAGATCAAGGTGGTGGAGGAGATCAGACACCCTAGTGGCTACCCCTGCCTCATTGGCACCACCAAATCCTACTATTATAGCGACAACAACCTTAGCATCACTAGGAGTGGCTACTGATGTTGACGGCGTGGGTCCCAACACCACTCCTCACCCTGACCCCACATGGAAGCTAGGGGATCCAGGTATATAGAGTATATTGTTTATGTTTTCATTCTTTTAGCTTTTATGTTTATGATTACATATATATATGCCATGTGATATTGATTTCTCTTTATTTCTCGGTGGTTGTAGAGGATGCACAGGGATGGACTGGGCTGATGGCTTAGTGTATTTTGGAGGTAGTCCCTGGCATGTTGATCCAAGGGACCATTCTTGAGGCTTTCCATCTGGTGTATTTGGGGTGACATGCCCCCACTTTTGAGCTAGTAGCATGCCTGAGGACCGACTACAAAGAGTGGGTTGTGAAGATCATCCAGCTAACTGCAAAGCTTACTACTATTCGGGGACAACGTGACCAGCTATTGGGGGAGTTGTGGACAATGCTCGACAAAAAAGACATTGCAGTGAGGAGGGCTGACACCATTGAGCAGGCACATGACACCCTCTAGAGCTGCCTTGATGACCTTGATGGGCAGTCGATAGCTGTGATTGCAACAGATGTTCAACAATTGTGGGAGGAGCTAAGATAGGCAGAGATGACTATATGCTCACTATAGGGAGAGATTAGGGAGATGCAAGCAGCTATGTCTATATCACACTCACATTGATCCCATTCCCTGACAACCATGCAACCTCTCCTGAGAGTACCAGAGCATCAACTAGAGTCGGAGGGCTTTGGGATCCATTTGCCATAGTCATAGGGGCTCTTGTTTTTGTACATCATTTTTGTAGCCAAGGATACATACACATACATATATATATATATTTGTATATATTTTTTATAGACATATATTCAATAGCCACTCATTTTTTTATAGTAGTGGCCTGATACATGTAAATGGAATTTGATATATACATGCATATATATATGTGGACATATATGTTTTGATATCATGGCATTGTTTATTTGTATATTTATACTTTTTACTTTCATGTATGTTGATGCTATGGATGTTATATGCTTGTATGGTTGTATATTTACATTATATGCTAACATGATTTAATAAATGTTGGCAACACGAGGGTAGAAAACTGAGAGGGGGGGTGAATTAGTTGTCACAAAATTTCAAACTTATTCAACTTATTAACCTTATTCTCATATTTGATCAATAATCATGAAATCATAAATCAACAACACATCAGAAACACACATAACACCAAGATTTTTTACCTGGAAACCCTGTTAAGGGAAAAACCATGGTGGAGGTCATTCCAAAAGATTATACCCTATTAAAAGTATAAAGAAATATGAATGGGCAATGCACATGCATTCAAGCGTACTACCTAGAGCTCACTGCTCAATTAAAAAAGAAGACACACTATCTTACAAAATATTTGGATTACATCCACAATATTTAAACTGAGAAAAATGGCATTTGCTAATGCCTAATTATAGTTTTGGTTAAGCACATGAACACTTCTTCACCCTTCTTCACTCTTCTTCACTCTTCTTCTCACTCTACTTTTCCTTTGAAATATTTAGAACATTATTTAGGCACACCATACACAAGCACAACTTCAAATGGAATAAATAGTTGCTCATATATATCCGCAACAATAAATTACATCGCTACATGTTGGCCTCAATGAAATAATAAAATGAATGAAAATTGTCAGCCCAAAACGATAAAGATTATTAATGTGAATCAACCAAGGTTAGACACAACGTAGTGAAGACCCAAAATAAAAATTCTCAAACACGAACCACCTTCAAAAATTACTCCTTGAAGATCCACAACACGTTAAAACACCCTATCGGCCAAGAATATGAAAAACATGAACATGCAAGAGTAAATCTCAAATCGCGAGCACAATGATCAATGTAGATGTGCAAAATAGATAGAGAAAAATCTAGAAACATCCACAAACATCATGAATCACCAAAGAAGCATCCAAAACAACTGAACTAACTAAAATCATGTTATCTTCATTCAGGAACATCAACTGAAGCAACATAAAAATTGTCAAAATACAAATCTTCATAACTCGATCAAATCTTCACACGGATCTCTGAAATTCAACGTGGATAAACTATATATACTCAATAGGAAACCCTTTAATCCACAACCTTTGATCATCAATTAACTGAACTCACCGATAGATTGAACTTCACTTCACCATTGACAACCTGCAACTTATTTCATTACAATTTTCTCAATATCCTCAACATATACAACCTTAATACATTAATGCCAATAGTGTTGAAATCAATGACAACCACATATCAGAAAAACAACCACAACATCCAACAATTCCCCCTTTGGAATTGATTGAAACACATGATGTGAAAAACACCATCAACACAATTATCTTCAACACTTACTCCTCCTTAGTTTCTGAATCTTTTCTCCTCAACAACTCTTCTCCCACATGACTCTTCTCGTTAGATAATTCACATTAGTTCAAATGACTCTTCTCCCTCTTTGACATCAATGACAAATATCTCTTTTCTCCACACAAGCTCTGAACCACATATCTCAACATCTGACTACTCCCCCTGAGTAGCAGCCACCACAACATCAATATCGATCAAAATATGACCATGAAATGCACGGATTGATGCAATACAATGCATCTTAGTTCTAATTAGGAGGGGTAATCACCCCTATATTCCCTCCGAGATACTCAAAAGTATCCTTAGGAAACAACTTTGTAAAGATATCTACAATCTGCTCCTTAGTAGGCACATACTCCAATTTGACTTCCTTTTCACTCACCTTCTCTCTTAAAAAGTGAAACTTGATAGATATATGCTTGGTCTTTGAATACAACACCGGATTCTTAGAAATGTTAATTGCAATTGAATTATCACATAATATAGTAATGAGCTCATCATACAAAAATTTGATATCTTTCAACATCTGCTTCATCCACAATACTTGAGTACAATTGTTAGCAAAAAAAATGTATTTTGCCTCTGCAGTAGATAAAGAAATGGCATTCTACTTCTTACTTAACCATGAAATCAACTTCTTACCTACGAAAAATGCACCACCACTAGTACTCTTTCTTTCATCCACATCTCCTACCCAATCAACATTAGTAAAAGAACTCAAAGTAAGATCATCATCTTTAGGATACCACAGGCCAAAATCAACTGTTCCCTTCAAGTATCTGAAAATCCTCTTCATAGAAGTTACATGAGATTCTTTAGGATCAACTTGAAATCTTGCAACATTACATACAACATTCATAATGTCTGGTATAGTTTGAGTCAAATAAAGCAATCCACCAATCATCGATTTGTATCTAGTTTCATTTTCTTTTGGAGAATCATCATTTTGTGTCAACTTGTATCCGATCACCATAGGTGTACCAATTGGCTTTGAATCTTCCATACCAAACTTCTCTAGTAATTATTTCACATACTTGGACTCAGATATGAAGATCCCTTTATCTAACTGAGTAATTTGCAATCCCAAAAAGAATTTCATCTCACCAATCATAGACATCTCAAACTCATTATGAATCTCATCAACAAACTTCATGCAAAAACAATCACTCCTCCAAAAATGACATCATCAATAAAAGCTTCAACAATCAAACCTTTGTCATGATCAATCTTTAAATACATATTACTATCAGTAGTACCTTTATTGAATCCAAACTTCAACAAATACTTGTCCAATATAACATGCCATGCTCTTGGGGCTTGCTTAAGTCCATACAATGCTTTCTTCAATTAAAAAACCATATCTCCTTGATCATTCAATTGGAATCCATCAATTTGCTCAAAATACACCTCTTCTTCCAATTCGCCATTTAGAAATGCTGACTTGACATCTATCTGATAAACCTTGTAATTTTTGTAAGAAGCATAAGCAAGAAATAATCTCATAGCTTCAATCCTAGAAATAGGGGAAAAAGTTTCTTTAAAGTCAATTCCTTCCATTTGAGAACATCCTTTACACACCAATCTTGCTTTGTTTCTAACTACTTCACCTTGCTCATTTAGCTTGTTTCTAAAGTCCCATTTAGTTCCAATTAAATTTTTTTCCTTAGGTCTAGGAACAAGAATCCATGTATTATTCTTGTCAATTTGTTGTAGCTCTTCTTTCATTGCTTCTACCCAATGTTTATCTTTGCATGCTTCATTCACACTATTAGGATCAGTCTATGAAATCAGACAATATTCTTCTACAATTTTTCTCCTAGTCTAAACACTTTTGTTCTTATCACCTATAATTTGATCTTTTGAATGATTTAGTCGTACATACCTTGGAGTGTTAGTATGTTCTTTAACTTCTGGCTCTTGTGATCTCTCTTCTGCACTTTCACTAGTTCCTTCTTGATTTTCTTGATTCACCAGAATGATCTCAACTTGATTTTGAGTCTGAACTTTCTTTCCTATGACTGAACTGTTATTCTAATCATCTGAATCATATCCATAGGTTCTGGATGGTCTAGCTATGTCTTCATGAACCTTGACATTTGCACTTTCAACTAATTTCCTCGATCTCTTGTTGTAGCACCGGTAGGCCTTGATCTTAGTAGAATAACCAAGAAAGATTCCTTCATCACTCCTAGCATCAAACTTTCCTATCTTTTCATCTCTTTTGATATAGCATTTACTTCCAAATATTTTGAAATATCTAATAGTAGGCTTGTGACTAGTCCATAGCTCAAAAGGGGTCTTACCAATATCACCTTTGACTTGTACTCGCTTGAGGATGTAAATAGCAATACACACAACTCTCCAATAGATATGAGGAACATTTCCTTCTAGCATCATAGTTCTAGCAGCATCTTGAATAGTCTCGTTCTTCCTTTCCACAACTCCATTTTGCTGAGGGGTCCGCGGGGCAGATAATTGTCTCTTTATTCCATGCACTTCGCAAAAATAATTAAACTCATGAGAAGTGAATTCATCACCTCTATTTGATCTCGGACATTTAATCTTCAAACCTGTCTCTATCTCAACCATAGCCTTAAAATTCTTGAATTTCTCCAAAGCTTTAGATTTCTCCCTTAAGAAAGTAACCCACATCAATCTAGAGTAATCATCAATAAGTAACATGAAGTACTTGTCTCCTTGTAAACTTCTGATTCTAGAGGGACCAAACAAATCAATATGAACAAGCTCCAACACTTCTTTTGAACAATGTTGTTTTCTCCAAAATGAAATTCTAGTTTTCTTCCCTAACTGACATTCCTTGCATATAGTATTAGTAGGCTTTACCAACTTAGGAAGATCTCTCACTGCCTGAGTAGAACTTATCTTGATAATATTGTCAAAGTTTACATGACACATTCTCCTATGCCACAACCAACTTTCATCAACTTGAGAAATTAGACAACTTTTACTAGCAGCATTCAGGTGAAAGATGTTACCTTTTTTTTTTGTTCCTAAAGCAACACATCTTCATAACTCCCCAATATTCTACACTTACCATTTTTGAATTGAAGATTATAACCCTTATCAATCATCTGACCAACACTCAAGAGATTATGCTTCAAACCTTCCACATAAAGAACATCATCAATATTATTCTTACCATCAAGAGAAATGGATCCCCTACCACAGATTACACTAATTTTGTCATCACCAAATATTACAACACCACCATCATACTTTTCCAAGCTCACAAACATGTTTTTATCTCTTGTCATGTGATGAGAGAATCCACTGTCAATCACCCATTCATCTTTCTCTTCAACTCGAGTTTCTAGGGCTTTCTCGACATTTGAACAACTAACAGATTCAGTAGGGGTAGGATCATTTTCCTTAATAGCAATACATACCCATTCATCTTCACTTGCATTCCCTTTATCAGATTCATCATCTGTCACACCTTCATCAGCAACATAATAGCACTTTCTTTGAAATCTAGGCTTGTTAGGTCTTGGCTTAGGGACTCTTTCTGGACACCTTGATACAAAATTACCTATCTTATTGCAAGAATAACATTTAATAGGAAATTTCCCTTTATACTTACCTTCTCCTATGGATTCTCTCTTGACAATAAGTGCTTCAAGCTCCTCTAGCTTCTTCTCCTCTTCTTCAATCTCTCTCATTTCCTCCTCATACTTGAATACCTTTCTGGATGAACTTTCTCCTGGATCATATCTTAGTTTATCTCTCCCAGAGGTAGTAGCTTTGAATGCAGATTCTATCTTAGGAAGAGCATCACCAAATTCACTTAACTCAAAATTAGTAAGCTTACTAATCAACATGTCTCTGGTTACATTTGTTATAGTTTGGAGCTCTTCAATAGCAGTAGCTTTGACTTTGTATGCAAAAGGTAAGGATCTAAGAACTTTCGCAACAATCTCTTATTCTTCCAACTATCCACCAACACATCTGATACCACACACAAGTTCATTCACTCTTTGCATGAAAGTAGTAATGTTCTCATCATCACCCATTCTCAAAATTTCATATTTCCCTTTCAGACTTTGTAACTTAGCAATCTTCACATTAGCATCACCTTCATACAAGGTTTCCAACTTTTTCTAGATCTCATAAGCAATCTTCAGATCCATAAAATTTGTCATCTCAAAATCAATCAAAGCACTCAACAATGCTTCCTTAGCCCTGATATTGTACTCAACATCCCTAATCTCGGTAGTAGTAGTAGGACCATTATGAGGAATAACATACCTATTGCATGTAATGCTCTAGTAGGCTTCACCAATGCATCTTAGATGGCACTCCATTTGAGTCTTCCACATAGAATAATTTGTTCCATCAAATCTCAGACTATCCTTCTTGTATGTTGCCATCCCATATCACCTCAAGTTGTTAAACTTCTTTCAAGGAACCTGCTCTGATACCAATTGTTGGCAACAAAAGGGTAAACAACTGAGAGGGGGAGTGAATCAGTTGTCACATAATTTCAAACTTATTCAACTTATTAACTTTATTCTTAGATCTGATCAATAATCATGAAAGCATAAATCAACAACACATCAGAAACATCCATAACACCAAGATTTTTTACCTGGAAACCTTGTTAGGGGAAAAACCATGATAGAGGTCAGTCCACAAGATTATACACTATTAAAAGTATAGAGAAATATGAATAGGGAATGCACATGCATTCAAGCACACTACCTAGAGATCACTACTCAATTACAAAAGAAGACACACTATCTTAGAAAAGATTTGGATTACATCCAGAAGATTTGAACTGAGAAAAATAACATCTGCGAATGCCTGATTATAGTTCTGGTTAAGCACATGAACACTACTTCACTCTTCTTCACTCTTCTTCACACTCTGCTCTGGATTCAAAATATTTAGAACATTATTCATGCACACCATACACAAGCACACCTTCAAATGGCATAAACAATTGCTCATATATATCCACAACAAGAAATTACATCACTACATGTCGACCTCAATGAAATAATTAAATGAATGCAAATTGTTGGCCCAAAACAATAAATATTATTAATGAGAATCAACCAAGGTCGGCCACAACATAGTGAAGACCCAAATTAAAAATTCTCAAACACAAAACACCTTCAAAAATTACTCGAAGATCCACAACACGTTACAACATCCTATCGACCAAGAATATGAAAAACATGAAAACTTGAGAGAAAATCTTGAATCGCGAGCACAAAAATAAATGTAGACATGAAAAAAAAATAGTGCATGATCTAGAAAATCCACAAACATCATGAATCACCAGAGAAGCATCCGCAACAACTGAACTAACTAAAATCATATTATCTTCATTTAGGAACATCAACTGAAGCAACAAAAAAATGTCAGAATACAAATCTTCATAACTCAATTAAATCTTCATGTGGATCTCTAAAACTCAACGTGGATAAACTAGATATACTCGTAGGAAACCCTTTAATTCACAACCTTTGATCATCAACGTACTGAACTCACCGATAGATTGAGCTTCACTTCACCACTGACAACCTGCAACTTATTTCATTACAATTTTCTCAATATCCTCAACATATACTGATGCAAGAGCATTCAGTGGTGTGAGAGAAATCTTGCATCAACCAAAAATATGCTTTCCATTTATGTTCCTTTTGTTTTCTTTTTATAGATGTTTTTGCATTTCTGGATACCCTTTTCATCGAATAAGAGTTCCCAACTTTCAGAACTGCTTTTCTGCTTTTTCTGCTCAACTGCTATTTTTAGTAGGTGAATTTGAAGGCGTGGGAAGACATAAATTTATGGGAAGGTTCAAGAAAAAAAAAAAGAACTTTGGAAAAATAATTAGGTCAAGATCATTCATGGTTTGAAAGTTATTCAAGTTTCAATTTCTGCTTTTTTCCTTGAAAAACCTTCCGAGTCCAGTTTGAGGCACTAAACCGTCCCGTACGGGCCCAAAAATCATCAGAATGAATGGAGCTAGTTCTTAACGTGTTCTTCACTCTGAGACCTTTCCAACGGTGCAAATGGTTCAAAAAATGGAGTCTCGGATCAAAAGTTATAGCTTCCGGAAGTTGGCTGATTTTTGGAAAATTGCCAATTTTCGAATTAGGACTCAATTTTTGAATTTCAAATTGTAATTTTTGGCGCCAAACCTCCAAAACTCATATCTCAAATGTTTTTTTTGGCTCCAAACCGAAAAGGGTCTATTTATGGGCTAGTTTCTAATTTTTGGGTAGCTTTTTGGGGAGAAGAGTTTGCATGCTGCAAAAGGGGAATTTCTGTAGTTTATGTAGTTTTCTGTAATTGGCATGTATTGTAGAGCTTAATGATTTGAGATCCTCTACATGTAAGATTTACCTTTTTGAACAATAATAAAATTTCTCTAGTTGTTTGCATCATTTTTTGTGTCTCTTTTTTTCTCTCTTGTCAGGTGATATCAGAGCGGGTTTTCTTGAGCGTGTGGACAAATTGTCGATCATGAGTCAGTTTGCACCAGGACCGTGGTTGTGGGTTCAAGATCTTTAGGATGCTTCCAAGAGTGATGCCTGGTAGGCGTGGTGGTGCTAGAGGTGGAAAAAATGCTGGTGAAAGAGATCCATTGGCGGCCGAGGGTTTCAAATCCCTCCAGAGACAAATTGATGCATTGCAAGAACAAATGAGAAGAGGGTTAAACCTAGGAAGGAGAGGAGAAAGTGAGGATGAAGAAGAGGTGGAAGATTCAGCTGTAGAAGAGGAAGAAGAAGTGATTGATGAAGATCAGATGCGGTTGATAAGGGCCATTTCGAAGATCAAAAAAAGACCCAGAATAGAAGTTCCCAGTTATTCTGGAAGTCTGAACCCGGAAGAGTTGATCGACTAGATCAATGATCTAGAAGAGTATTTTGAGTATGAAGAAGTAGAGGACCCAGATCGGGTTAAGTTTGCAAAAATGAAGCTGAAGGGACATGCCAATATTTGGTGGAAAGAGGTCTAGTTGGAGAGAAATCAAAGAGGAAAAGGAAAGATCAACAGTTGGGATCGCATGGTGGAGAAATTGAAGAAGCAGTTCATACCAATGGACTACGAGTTAGATCTGCTGAAGAAATTGCAAGGGTTGAAGGAAGAAAGTAGATCTGTGAAAGAATACACATAATATTTTCACAAGATGATCATCAGAACGAGCCATGCAGAGGCCAACAAGGAGAGGGTAGCTTGTTATCTTAATGGGTTATGACCAAGCATTCAAGAGGAGCTAAGCTTGGTCAAAATGACCACCATTGAGGATGCGTACCAGTTTTCTCTGAAAGTTGAGGAGAATTTGAACAAAAAATTTGACAGCAAGCAAAAAGGACGAGTAGGTCAAAGCGAAAGGGGTAGTGGAAGATCTTCTGGGAGTCGAAATGAGGATGAAAGGAAAAATGAAGATGTGGGTACCAGTTGAGGCCAGAAGAATGATAACTTCTACTACCCTCATGATAAAAATAGTGGTGATCAAAGAGGTAGAGAACGAGGAAGATTTGGACAAGGACCCGGAAGAGGTGGTTTTAGAGGAACTTGTTTCCATTGTGGTGAAGAAGGGCATCAATCCTATGAATGTCCACAACACCAAGGAAGGAAAGACAAAAGGCCAGAAGGTCATGGAAGGGTTGCGAATGCAGATGAGGAGCCCCAATCTGAGCATTCAGATGATGCTAAAAGGGGAGAAGCCCTAATGGTTAGAAGAGCCCTGGTGACTGAAGAGAAGGAACCAAAACAGAGGAAGAATTTGTTTTGCACAAGGTGCAAGTGTGAAAACAAATGTTGTGATGTCATTATTGATAGTGGGTGCACCGATAATCTAGTGTCGGAAGAGATGGTTACGAAGTTGAAACTAAATGGTTACGAAGTTGAAACTAAAGAGGGAAATGCATCCACACCTGTTTCGGATTGCCTAGCTATAAAAAGACCACAAAGTTTTGATCAATGAGCAATGCCTGGTGAAGTTCAAGATTGGAAACTATCGTGATGAGGTACTATGTGATATCATCCCCATGGATGCATGTCACATGTTGTTGGGAAGGTCGTGGCAGTTTGATAGGCGAGTTGTACATGATGGCCATGCAAACACTTATTCCCTGATGAAGGATGGAGTCTACCATAAGTTGAAACCCCTGAAGAAGGACAAAGAAAAGGTATTGTTACCTAATCTTCACCCTCAGGGTGAAGATCAGGTAGAATATCATGTGACAAAGGTTTGCGAAGGCCAAATGGAACATTTGCACAAGGGAAAAAATATGAATCTGATGCTAGGTCGCAGGGAACTTAGTTGGGAGGCCTGCCTTGTTCAGGTTCGACATGAAAATATTTTAAGGAGAAAGTCGCCAAGACCTTCTAGATATCTTGCTGACTGGTAGGGGTTCGATCAACTCTGAATGCTTCACCTATAGGTTCCTATCGGCTTGAGATTATCTGGGTCTCCCCGACCCATAATGCATTTGGTGAAATATGCGTATGAGTTTCCTATCAGCAAGACCTTAGGGAGGTCATGGTGATCTAAGTCCACATGTACATTCCCTTCGGCATAAGAATCTCCTTCGGAATGAGGTCTCAGAAAATTCATGAAGTCTCACCGACTACCGCGGGGCAAGCAGACACTTCGGCGGGAGTTATCTTTTCAATGTATGGTCTTGCCGAGCGCCTTATGTCTTGCCGACCACCGATAGGGATACATCTCAGTGAGAGTTTTTCTCTTCGCCATGAAGTCTCAGTGAATGCATCGGGTCTCACCAACAAAGTAAAGCATGGAGCTCGGCAAAGGATATCGCCTTCGGCAAAATGTCTTGCCGAAGGATAATGGTCATGCCAAAGAAATCAAGGAGGCAGTGTCGGCAAAGGAAAGAGAGCTCGGCGGGAGGTCTCATCAACAACTAAAGGTCATGCTGACATGCCTGGCACCTTCAGAGTAACACGAGGAGCTCGACAGGAAGTCTCGCCGAAAGCAGAGAGTCACCCCGACGGGAAGCAGTTCGCCAAAAGGAAGAAAGTCGCCAAGATGTCTCGGTGACTGGCCAAGGCCTTGCTGAGAGTTAAGGAGCCCATCGAGAGGTCTGGTCGATAGGTCAATGTCTCGTCGACAAAAAAGGGTCTCGCCAAGAGTCTTCCTGAAATGAAGAGTTCACCGAAGAAAAAGGAATTCGATAGGATGTCTCCCCGAATGAGTGTGGTCTCAGTGAAAAAAGTAGGAAACGGTATGACTGTTGGACCTCGCCATGATGTCTTCTCGACCATGGGAGTCATGCCGAAAGGGATATTGCATTTGGGGAGACTCAGAAAGGAGGTGTAGCTTTCGGTAGGATGTCTTCCCGAATGAGTGTGGTCTCAGCGATAGAAAGGGATCTCGACGTGACTCATTAAACCCGCTCTGACCTCTCAGCGATAAATGGTGTCTTGCCAATGGCTCCAGTAAAATCGATATGACTTTGCAAGCTCGATAGAAGTCTCATTGAATGTCACACATTATTCCAATAGATTCAGAGGACATAATCGCACCAGTGAGACACTTTCAATGCCTCACCGAGATGCGATTCTTTTCAAAAGAGTTTTGACCACCCACAGAGTCCGCATGGAATACACTCGACCAACCTGGAGGAGCTAAGGCGAGCCATGGTAGTTTGATCAGAGTGAAGAATGTCAATGGAATGAATGCAATGCGTATTTTTTCTGAGCTCAGGAGCATTCAAAGTGGTCAGCCGAAGTGGTTCAAACAGGACACGATGCCGGGAGGTGAATGCGGTAGCTGCAAAATATTTGTAGAGGCTTCTCCGGAGATGACTCTTTGTCGACATGGACACGCAGGATTCAACATTAATTCAGTCAAAAGATCTAAGGAAAAATCTACTCCAAGGACTGATATTTTTTGTAAGCCCTAAGGGGCCGACGCAGTCTGATATATAAGGAATTTTTTTCCTTTTTGTAGATAGTTCAGATTATACACTCTGAAGAGTTAGTGATTTTTGTCAATCCTTTCTTGACTAAATGTATGTTTTGTAACTCAACTAAAATCTGGAATGCAAAACAGAGTTCACCTTGAAAACAAGTACTAATTCTCTTACCACTCTCATTTCTGTATGTTAGCTTATGTATGTATTTCTTTAACAATGTTTTTCTAAATCTGTATTCATACCACAAAGCTATGAAGTTTGTTTCTTCCTTATTGAGATATGTATGTAGATCAAACCTGTCAAGAGTGTTGCATAAGTCTAATGGGGTTATGTTGAGTAAGTAAAACAGTTGCAATCTAGTTTCCTTAGTGTGGTTGCATCTTGTTTTCATTTCTTGATTTCTTATCAACTCGGTGTATCACCATAGGAATAGTTCAGTATAGTTTCATTTTGTATGCACTTCTTCTCCCTTTACCTTACAAAGATCAATAGTTTAGGTGATACGCAAAGGAAGCCGACCTTCTCTAGAGGTTCATTTCAACTATAGGTAACCCACAACCTTGAAATGATCCCATGTTGCTCTAGAAAGCTCAGTTTTTGTAAACTTTGAATAGGGTGCATTTTTACATGACAACAGTTTCTAGCATGCCCGGTGGGACAAAAATTAGATTGAATTGTTGGTTTAGTATGCCACTAGTGAATTCTAGACTTTATAGAAGTCCTTTGGCATACTTGGCGACTCCACAAAGAAGAAGAACTCCAGAAATCAACGCCTTCTCTAGTTTATGAAAAGAGTTTGAACAAGAAGCAGCTCAGGCCCTTTTGAATACTTGCAGCTGTCACCGCCAAGAAGACAAGGCAGAGTAGAGGAAAGGCGAGGAACAACATTTATCTATTCTAGAAGAACTCAATCCACTCCTCCATCTGTGGGATCACACATTGTTGTCTCATCCTTGGCTTCATCTAGAATACCAGTAAATCCGCCACAACCACCTCCAATGGCCGCTCCAAGGAATCAACCTTTTGTTGCTTTTAATGGAGGGAGTCCCTTGAATCTGGCACAACACAATGACATTCCGATGGCAGCCTTGAAGAGTCTGCCAACTTTCACAGGGGAAGATAAAACTACTCCCATTGAACATATGAGAGATGTGGCTTCGTTATGTGGAGTCATCACATAACCCAAGAGGATGTTGCAGTGAGATTACTAGCTGCTTCACTAAAAGGAAGAGCTGTGCAATGGTATAGTCAGTTCAATTGCAACATGGGACGAATTTGGAGACAAGTTGCATAAGCAATTTCAAGCAAGGTCTAACAACTTATCTCTATTGGGACAATTGACTACAATTAAGAGGGCTCCACAAGAGCAGATGAATGACTTCAACTTCAAATTTCAGAGAACTTGGGATAGAATCCCTGCAATGGTGAGGCCACCTCCAGAATACACATTTTTATACTTTTTGAGGGATCTGAACAGTGATATAGCTGTCATGATACAGTTAATGGGAGGAGTGTCTTTACCAGATGCCTTTGAAATAGCTATCAGAGCTAAAAACAACTTAATACAAGCTGGTAAGCTTGCTCCCAGGCCACCAATGCCAATATTTCCAGAAATTCACGCAAACATTCCTTTTCAAATACCTCCTTTCACACCTCTACCAGCTGTACCAACACTGCTAGCTGCTGTTCTAGTCATTGATAGACAAGAAAGTGTTGCTTCAGGTTCATCACAGGAGTTACAAGAGATCAAAAGTCTTTTACAGACTTTTGGTAACAAGTTGGTGAACTTGGAAAAACAACAGACCTATTCTAGGCCTTATCAACAATAGAATCAAGCCTCAAGTCAGCCTTTTCAAGGTCAACAACATCAATTCCAAGGGAATAGACAGCAGTATCAAGGCAATTACCAAGGCACAAGAAAAAATGTTGCCACAAGACCTTTTCAGGCCTATAATCTAGCTCCAGTTAGTGTTGTCAAAGAACTTGTTCCTATTCAAAATAATCTGGTTGCTGATTATGAATGGTGTTATCCATGTAACTAGCCACATAATCAAGATACATGCTCTAATGGCATCATCAATCAAGCTCTTATGGTGAAAAATGTTGTAGGTGCACAAGATTTTCCTAAGGAGGGGTATCCACAACAGCAGGATCAACTTGGAGATGATTCAACCCTCCTGAATTGGCAAAGAGAAGAATTCTGTGGAGTGAACCAGGATGACACATTTGTTGTTGCTAATACTAGAGCCAAGAAGAGGGCTTTCAAGGTTGAACAAGCAACAAATAAAGATAAAGGAGTTGTTGGTCCATCAAATCAACAAGTACCACACACTTTGCAACGAGGTCACGACACTAGTAAGGAGCAATCTTTACATGCTACATCCACAAGTCAAGTGCAACCTGACTATCCTGTTGTGAAGATGCAGCCAAAGGTAAACATATCTGCACCTTTCAACATTGTTGAAAGTATGAAAAAAATGAATGTTTCAATTTCAATGTGGGATTCTTTAGTAATCCCTGGTCAAATCAATTTGTTACAGTCAGCCTTATCAAATCCAGTTAATTTGAATCCTCCAAATGAAGTCCCTTTAGGCCAAACAAAGTCAGTTTTAACCAATGCACTTTTGGACACTACCCCACAACAAAGTGATGGTGTCAAGCCCCCTCCTTTCTATGTTTCCTCAATAGTAGGGAATAAATTAGTGCACAATTGCATGGTTAATAGCGGGGCTAGTAGTTTCGTAATGCCAAAAAAGATTGCAAACCAGCTAGGTTTACAATACCAACCATTGGAAAAGGGAGTACTTCAATTGGATGGGACAACAGTAAACACTATAGGTGTTATTAAAAATCTAAATCTCACACTACATGCCTTTCCCAACTTTTCAATCCTGCAAGATGTCTTTGTCATAGATTTGCCTCCATTTTTTGCTTTATGGCTATCTAGAGACTTCACGGCTAAAATTGGAGGGTATTTGTCTTCAGTTGGTCCCATATTCGTTTTAGGACCAGGTATGGTACTAAGGTAACCATAACTTCTGAGTCCCTTGCCAAGGATCACATCGAACCTTATGTTCCATCTACTATAAATGTTAACTCTATTGTTTTAGAGGATACTAAACTTGCTGCAACACAAGAGTTACAAGATGAGAGTGTACCTGAGGTGCTCCTGAATGAATGGGAAATTGAGAACGTGGTTGATAATCCAAATGAGCTTATTCAGGATGCTGGTCTGGGCAATTATATATTGCATGAAGCTGGGACAGAAATGCCAAATCTTGAGAGAAGTACAGAAAGTCAGTTCGAGCAGTAGAATGAATTATGGGAGATGTATTTTGATGGTTCAAGAAGAAAAAATGGTGCTGGAGGAGGTGCAATGCTTGTGTTTCCTCAAGGTGCTAAGTATTATGCTACTTTCCATTTTTCTTTTGTGTGCTCCAACAACACTATTGAGTATGAGGGCCTTGTTCAAGGTCTTGAGTGGGAAAGGAAGAGAGGAATAACCCACTTGAAAGTATATGGGGACAGCGAGTTAATGGTTAATCAAATAAGAGGCCTGAATGTGGCTAAAAATGACACACTAAAGTCTTATAGAAACAGAATGTGGAACATGCTTGAGGAATTTCATGCCTTTAATTTAGTATCTATTTCAAGGAATCAGAACAAGCATGCTAATAGGCTTGCAGCCATTGGGGCACAATTTGATATTCCAAGCAACATTAGAAAAGAGAAAGTACAATAGTATGTAAAGGTTGTGGTCAGACCATCAATTCCTGATAACAACATTCACTGACAAGTTTTTGACAGTGTTGAACAAATTCTTTCCTTTTTGCTAGAAAAAGATCAGTTCTCCATGATGAATCAAGCAAAACTCAAGCAATAGTATGATGATCAAGTCATACATCTGAGAATGAATAAGTTTCCCAAAGGCCTTGTTACCTTAGAGTCAATTTTTAGTACTGATGATCAACTTAAAAAGGGTAAAGCTGGCTTGCAAATCAAAGAAGAACATTATGAAGAACTGGAGATTTTCAAAGGTAAACTTCTTAAGATAGGCAAAATTTGTTCACATAAAGATAAACAAGCTTTTTTTGCTTTATACCAAGAATTTCATGATGTCTTTGCTTGGGAATATTTGGATTTGAAGGGGCTTGATCCCCATATTTCTCAGCACACAATTGAGTTAGAAATTGATGCTAAGCCAGTAAGATAGAAACAAAGGCCCATGAATCCTAAACTTGAGCCCCTAATGATTAAAGAGCTGACTAAACTAGTTGAGGGGGGTATTATTTTTCCTGTCAAACACACATCCTGGGTTTCTAATCTTGTTTCGGTTAGGAAGAAAAGTGGCGAAATAAGGCTTTGTGTAGACTTTAGGGATCTTAACCGAGCATCTTTGAAAGACCACTACCCGCTACCCTCCATGGAACGAATCTTGCAAGAGGTTGTTGGTTCCAAAAGATTTTCCCCATTAGATGGTTTTTCAGGGTATAATTAGGTGTTGGTTAAAGAAGAAGATCAGTTCAAAACTGCTTTTACAACTAAATGGGGCACCATGACATACAAAAGGATGCATTTTCGTTTGTCCAATGTTGGTGCCACGTTTCAGAGGGCCATGGACATGGCATTTCGAAGTTTGATCAACAAGATTATGTTGATTTATTTAGATGACATTACAATATACTCTAAGAATGTTGATGAACATGTGTCACATCTTAGGCAAGTTTTTGAAAAATGCAGAGAGTTTGGTATCTCTCTCAATCCAAAAAAGAGTATCTTTGCTGTTCATGAAGGGAAATTATTAGGACACATAGTGTCAAAGCAATGAATTACTATTGATCCCGAGAGAGTCAAAGCCATACTTGAGTTGCCATTACCTAATCACAAGAAGGGTCCGCAAAGCTTTTTGGGCCAAATCAACTTTCTAAGAAGGTTCATCCCTGATCTCGCAAACCTGTTACAACCTTTAATAGCTATGTTAAAGAAAAATGCAGTTTTTAGTTTGACAAAAGATGCCAAGAACAGTTTTGAGGCAACTAAGGAGGCCTTAGCAGCAACTCCTACGCTAGTAAATCCCAATTTTTCTAAAGATTTTTATATGTATGCTTATGGTAGCACAAGTAACATTTTTGCAATATTGGTTCAAAAAAATGAAGAGAATTTAGAACAACCAATAGCCTTTTTCAGTCAAGGTTTGGTTGATTATGAACAAAAATACTCCTTTGTAGAGAGGCATGTTCTTGTTGTGATCAAAAGCTTGAAGAAATTCAAGCCTTTGATCTCTCATAATAAAATTCATGTCATGGTGGCACACTCAAGTGTGAAGGAATTCTTATTGAATAAAGATTTGAATGAAAAAAGAGTAGGGTGGATCACTAAGGTCATGGAGTACGATGTAGATATTAAGATCACCAAATTCGTTAGAGGCAGGGGTCTCTATGAACAACTTGCTACTGGGTCAAGCAGCAAAAGTGAACTAGAAAAGGATGTTATCCTTGCTAATATAAATGAGTTTCAGGATGCTCGAGACAATGTGCTTGTGGGGATAACTAATTGGGTTCAAGATATGACCCAATTTTTACAAACTGGCGAGTGTCCACCAGGTTTGAACAACTAATTGGGTTCAAGATATGACCCAATTTTTACAAAATGGTGAGTGTCCACCAGGTTTGAACAGAGCCAAAAGGAGATACTTCAGACTGTAATCCATACCATATATGCTGATGGGAAATGTTCTTTTCAAAAAAGATCTAAATGGTGTCGTATTAAGATGCATTCACAGTGATCAAATTGAAAGAGTACTTTATGAGTTTCATGATGGAGCTGCAGGAGGTCACTTTTCTCCCAGAACTATTGCTTGGAAAATCATGAGAGCTGGTTACTATTGGCCCAGCTTGTTCAAAGATGCATATTCCTGGTCAAGAAAGTGTATCAAATGTGCTCTATTTTTAGGAAAGGAAAAATTGCCTATTATGCCTCTACATCCAATTCAAGTGGAGCAACCCTTCTTGATATGGGGCATTGATCTCATTGGGCCAATAAATCCACCTTCCAGTACTGGTCACAAGTGGGTGCTCATAGCTATAGACTATTTCACAAGGTGGACAGAAGCAATAGCTTTGAAAGAAGCTAAAGAGTCTTCAGTTTTGAGCTTCTATGACGATATAGTCACTAGATTTGGAGTTCCTAACTCCATCATATCTAATAATGCTCTTGCATTCATGGGTCTAAGAGTAACTGATTGGGCCGTTAAACATGGCATTCATTTGAATACATCCTCAAATTATTACTCTCAGGGTAATGGTTTAGCTGAAAGCACAAATAAGAATCTCATCAGGATCATTAAAAGAACCATAGAGGATAATCAAAGCACTTGGCACATCAGTTTAAAGAATGCACTTTGGGCAGATAGAGTGACCCCTAAGAGGTCTATTGGAAATTCACCATATATGTTGGTCTATGGCAAAGAGGCAAGATTGCCCCTATCTGTGGAGCTTCCAGCTCTAGACATTGTTCACTAGTTGGAGATGCTTGAGGGACATGACCCAATGTTTGTAAGGTATGCGGAGCTCATGGAGCTCAAAGAGTCAAGGGACAGAGCAATGAAAGCTTTGGAGTATCATCAACTCCAAACAAAAAGAACATTCGACAAAAAGGCTCCTACAAAATGTTTTAAGGCAGGAGACCTCGTGCTCAAATGGGATGTTCTGAAAAGCAGGCCAGACCATCACACCAAGTTCGACAATATGTGGACTGGTCCATTTATTATCATAGGCTATAAGGAGCACAATGCGTATCAACTGGCTACAAAAAAAGGTGAAGTGCTTCCTATCCTAGTTAATGGGATACACCTCAAGCCTTGTTTCTGAGTTTGACAGGTCCATCTATTGTACATATTAGTTTAGGCTTTATGTTTTCCATAAGTGTTGTTTCAACACAGTAACATTTTTCTTTTCAGTTTCCCCTTTCTTGCCATTTTTTTGGCAACCTATTGTGTCCTATGGATCCCATGTGAATTGCTGCCATGTGCAAACCTAATGTTCTATTTGTTTCTGGGTTTCCTAATGATTCCATTCCCAATGGATAGGCCTAGGCTATTGGTCTTCATGTTTAGTAGGCAAACATCCAACTAAGGTCGCCATAAATGTTACCTAATCTTCATCCTCAGGGTGAAGATCAGGTAGAATATCATGTGATAGAGGTTCGACAAGGCCAAATGGAGTATTTGCACAAGGGAAAAAATCATGAATCTGATGCTAGGTTGTTGGGAACTCAGTTGGGAAGCCTGCCTTGTTCAGGTTCGACATGAAAATATTATAAGGAGAAAGTCACCAAGACCTTCTAGATGTCTTACCAACTGGCAGGGGTTCGATCAACTCTGAATGCTTCACCTACAGGTTCCTATCGGCATGAGATTATCTGGGTCTCCCCGACCCATAATGCATTTGGAAAAATATGCGTCTAAGTTTCCTATCGGAAAGACCTTAGGGAGGTCACGATGATCCGAGTGCACATGTAGGTTCCCTTCGGCATAAGAATCTCCTTCGAAATAAGGTCTTGACGAATTCATGAAGTCTCACTGACTACCGTGGGACGAGCTGACACTTTGGCGGGACTTATCTTTTTGATGTATGGTCTTGCCGAGCGCCTTATGTCTTTTCGACCACCAATAGGGATACATCTCGGTGAGAGTTTTTCTCTTCACCATGAAGTCTCGGCAAATGCATCGGGTCTCGCCGACAAAGCAAAGCATGGAGCTCGGAAAAGGATATAGCCTTCGGCAAAATGTCTTGCCGAAGGATAAAGGTCATGCCGAAGAAATCAAGGAGGCAGCGTCGGCAAAGGAAAGAGAGCTCGGCGGGAGGTCTCATCGACAACTAAAGGTCACGCTGACATGCCTGGCACCTTCAGTGTAACACGAGGAGCTCAGCAGGAAGTCTCGCCGAAAGCAAAGAGTCACCCCGACGAGAAGTAGTTCGCCAAAAGAAAGAAAGTCGCCAAGATGTCTTGGCAACTGGCCAAGGCCTTGCTAAGAGTTAAGGAGCCCAGCGAGAGGTCTAGCCGACAACAAAGGGTCTCGCCAAGAGTCTTCTCAAAATGAAGAGTTCCCTGAAGCAAAAGGAATTTGATAGGATGTCTCCCCGAATGAGTGTGGTCTCAACGACAGAAGTAGGAATCAGTATGACTGTTGGACCTCGCCATGATGTCTTCTCAACCATGGGAGTCATGCCGAAAGGGATATTGCATTCGGGGAGACTCAGAAAGGAGGTGTAGCTTTCGATAGGATGTCTTCTCGAATGAGTGTGGTCTCAACGATAGAAAGTGATCTCGACGTGACTCATTAAACCCGCTGTGACCTCTTGGTGATAAATGGTGTCTTGTCGATGGCTCTAGTAAAATTGGTATGACTTTGCGAGCTCGATAGAACTCTCATCGACTGTCACACGCTATGCTGATGAATTCAAAGGACATAATCACATCAGTGAGACACTTTCAGTGTCTCACCGAGATGCGATTCTTTTCAAAAGAGTTTTGACTGCCCACAGAGTCCGCGTGGAATACACTTGACCAACCTGGAGGAGCTGAGGCAAGCCGTGGCAGTCTGATCAAAGTGAAGAATGTCAACGGAATGAATGCAACACGTATCTGTTTTGAGCTCAGGAGCATTCAAAGCGGCTAGCTGAAGTGGTTCAAACAGGACACGATGCTAGGAAGTGAATGCGGTAACTGCAAAATATCTGCAGAGGCTTCTCCGGAGATGACTCTTTGCTGACATGGACACGCAGGATTCAACATTAATTCAGTCAAAAGATCTAAGGCAAAATTTACTTCGAGGACTGATATTTTTTGTAAGCCCTAAGGGGCCGACGCAGTCTGATATATAAGGAATTTTTTGCCTTTTTGTAGATAGTTCGGATTATACACTCTACAGAGTTAGTGATTTTTGTCAATCCTTTCTCGACTAAATGTATGTTTTGTAACTCAACTAAAATCTAGAATGCAAAACAAAGTTCACCTTGAAAACAAGTACTAATGCTCTTACCACTCTCATTTCTGTATGTTAGCTTATGTATGTATTTCTTTAACAACGTTTTTCTAAATCTGTATTCATACCACAAAGCTGTGAATTTTGTTTCTTCCTTCTTGAGATATGTATGTAGATCAAACTTGTTAGAGTGATGCATAAGTCTAATGGGGTTATGTTGAGTAAGTAAAATAGCTGCAGTCTAGTTTCCTTAGTGTGGTTGCATCTTGTTTTCATTTCTTGATTTCTTATCAACTCGGTGTATCACCATACGAATAGTTCAGTATAGTTTCATTTTGTATGCACTTCTTCTCCCTTTACCTTACAAAGATCAATAGTTTAGGTGATACACAAAGGAAGCCAACCTTCTCTGGAGGTTCATTTCAACTATAGGTAACCCACAACCTTGAAATGATCCCATGTTGCTCTAGAAAGCTCAGTTTTTGTAAACTTTGCATAGGGTGCATTTCTAGGTGACAATAGGTATGCGGTAGTGCTAGAATTTTTTTTTTCGATGGAAGGAAATTTTTAAAAGGATTGAAGCATGAGTGTATGTGTTATGCATTGATTCCTAGAATGGAAAAGGAAGATAGTGAGAAGGTTCTAGTAGAATTTTTTGGACTATTGGATGAGTTTCAGGAGATTATTTTTGATAACATACCTAAGGGTTTACCACCAATGAGGAAGATTAGTCATCAGATTGACTTGATCCTTGGAGCCATTTTTCCAAATAAGGCAGCTCACAAAATGACTCCTGCAAAAAATGAGGAGTTGAGCAGACAAGTTCAGGAGTTGTTGAGAAAGGGTTTGCTTTGAGAGTCTGAGCCCATGTGCAGTACCTATAGTACTAGCACCAAAGAAGGATGGGGAGTGGAGGATGTGTACAGACTCCGGGGTCATCAACAAGATAACTATCAAGTACAGATTTCCCCTGCCAATGATGGATGACTTGATGGACTATTTGAGTGGAGCACACTAGTTCACAAAGATTGATCTGAAGAGTGGATATCATCATATCCATATTCGTGAGGGAGATGAATGGAAGACCTCCTTCAAGACCAAATAAGGCCTGTACGAGTGGTTAGTCATGCCCTTTGGTCTAACCAATGCACTGAGCACATTCATGTGGCTCATGAATGAGGTATTGAAAGAGTTTCTAGGAAGTTTTGTTATTATATTCCTAGATGATATTTTGATTTTCAGTAAGACTTTGGATGAGCATTTAATGCATATTCATAGAGCTTTTGAGAAGTTGAGAGAAGAGAAATTGTTGATTAATCTGAAGAAGTGTAGTTTTGTGAAGAAGGAGTTAGTGTACTTGGGGTTTGTTGTCTCGATAGAAGGTCTCAAGATGGACCCAGAGAAGGTGAAGGCTATTCTAGAATGGCCTACCCCAAGAACTGCTACTAAGGTGAGATCTTTCCATGGTTTGGCCAATTTTTACAGAAAGTTCATTAGAAACTTTAGTAGTATTTGTGCACCCCTGACTGAAAGAATGAGAGGGGATAGAAAAGAGTTCAAGTGGAGCATTGGAGCAGCGAATAGTTTTGATCTATTGAAGCAAGAGGGACAAAGCAACTGGTTTTGGCCCTCCTAGATTTCAATAAGGTGTTTCAAGTGGATTGTGATGCTAGTGGTTGTGCCATTGGAGCAGTGATGAGCCAAGAAGGTAAGCCCATTACCTATTTCAGTGAAAATTTAAATGATGCAAAGAGAAAGTACTATGTATATGATCAAGAATTTTATGCAATAGTTCAAGCATTAAAGAAATGGATACATTATTTGTTACCGAATGAATTTGTTCTATTTATTGATCATCAAGCATTACAGTATCTGAATAGTCAAGAAAAATTAAATCAAAGGAATATGAAATGGGTAGAATTTTTGCAAAGTTATACCTATGTTTTAAAGCATAGGAGTGGGAAGTCAAATAGGTTTGCAGATGCCTTAAGTAGGAGGCAAACATTGTTGACAAAGATGCAGATTGAAGTGGTTGGGTTCAATGAACTCAAGACATTGTACCCTGAAGATCCTGATTTTGTAGAAGCTTGGAAAGCTTGCAAGGAGCCTGTCATAGTTGACAGGACGAAGTGGTTGGATTTCATAATCCAAGATGGCATGTTGTTTAAGGGAATCCAATTATGCATTCCAAGGAGTTCCATGAGGGAGAACCTGATAAAGGAGAAGCATAGTGGAGGAATGGTAGGACATTTTGGTCGGGATAAGACCATTGCCATTATCAGTGAGCATTATTATTGGCCTCAATTATCACAGGATGTGAAGAAGTTTGTGTAGAGTTGTAGGGTATTTTAGATGGCTAAAGGAGTGAGCCAAAATACTGGGTTTTATCAGCCCTTACCTGTACTAGGGAGGTCGTGGGAGGATATAAGTATGGAATTTGTTCTTGGCTTTCCAAGGACAGATAGAGGGAATGATTCAGTATTTGTGGTAGTTGACAGGTTTTCAAAGATGGCACATTTCATCCCATGCCAAAAGACCCATGATGCAGTCCACATTGTTGACTTGTTCCTTAGAGAGGTGGTGACGCTACATGGTCTGCCAAAGAGTATAGTCTCAAATTGTGACACAAAATTTGTTGGATACTTTTGGAGGACCTTGTAGAAGAAGTTGAAAACATAGTTGAATTTAGTTCTACACACCATCCACAAACTGATGGGTAGACTAAGGTTGTGAATAGAAGTCTGGGTAACCTACTGAGATGCTTGGTAGGAGATAAACCCAAGGGATGGGACTTGATCTTACTCCAGGAAAAATTTTCTTACAACAATTTTGTCAATAGAAGCACTAGTAGATCACCATTCCAGATTGTGTATGGAGGTAGTCCCAGGACCGCTCTAGAATTGAGGAAGATGGACCAAGAGAAGAAGACAAGTTCTGAAGTAGAAGAAAAGATGAATATGTAGTATAAGGCTAAGGCAGATCAGAAAAGGAGGTATAAGGAGTTTTAGATTGGTGATGAAGTGATGGTCCACTTGTGGAAAGAAAGGTTTCCAGTGGGAACCTATAAAAAATTGAAGATGAAGAACTTCAGTCCCTGTAAAATTTTGAAGAGGCATGATTCAGGGAATGCATATGAGGTAGAGTTGCCAAATGGAGTCAACATTTCCTCTGTGTTCAATATTTTAGATTTGAAAGAGTATCATGAAGGTGGCGTAGAGGAAGTATCAACAATGGAATAGTGTGAAATTCTAGCACCTACTTCAGAGAAAGAGGAGATTGAAGAAATCCTAGATAGTCGTGTGGGAAGGAGTACCAGAAATAGGCAACATGAAGAATACCTAGTGAAGTGGAGAGGAAGGCCTGTGGAAGATTCATCCTGGCTGTTTAAGGCAGAGGTTGACCATTTGGGTTTTCCTCAACCATTTGAGATGTGATGGGGTCACTTCTCAAATTACCTTAGGTGTCTGATGCAGGAGCATCCAGTGGTGTGAGGGAAATTTTGCATCACCCAATAATATGCTTTCCATTTATGTTCCTTTTTTTTTCTTTTTGTAGATGTTTTCGCATTTCTGGATACCCTTTTTTTCGAGTAAGAGTTCCCAACTTTCAGAACTGCTTTTCTGCTTTTTCTGCTCAATTGTTATTTTTAGCAGGTGTGAATTTGAAGGCGTGGGAAGACATAAATTTATGGGAAGGTTCAAGATGGAAAAATAAGCACTTTGGCGAAAGAATCAAGTCAAGATCATTCACGGTTTGAATTTCAAATTGTAATTTTTGGTGCCAAACCGCCAAAACTCATATCTCGAATGTTGTTTTTGGCTCCAAACCGAAAAGGGGCTATTTATGGGCTAGTTTCTAATTTTTGGGTAGCTTTTTGGGGAAAAGAGTTCGCATGTTGCGAAAGGGGAATTTTTGTAGTTTTTGTAGTTTTCTGTAATTGGCATGTATTGCAGAGCTTGAGGATTTGAGATCCTCTGCATGTAAGAGTTTCCTTTCTGAATAGTAATTAAATTTCTTTGGTTGTTTGCATCATTTTTTGTGTCTCGGGTTTTCTCCCTCGTCATATACAACCTTTAAGACATTAATGCCAATAGTGTTGACATCAATGACAACCACATATCAGAAACACAACCACAACATCCATGAACCATAGTCATAGGGGCTCTTATTTTTGTACATCATTTTTGTAGCGACGGATACATACACATATATACATACATATATATATATATATATATATATATATATATATATATATATATATATATATATATATATATATATATTTTTATAGACATATATTTAGCAACCACTCATTTTTTTATAGTAGTGGCCCAATACATGTACATGACATTTGATATGTACATGCATATATATATATATATATGGACATATCTATTTTGATATCATGTCCTTGTTTATTTGTATGTGTATGCTTTTTACTTTCATGTATGTTGATGTTATGGATGTATATTTACATTAGATGCTAACATGATTTAATAAACATGCATGGTTGTATGTTAATTAAATACAATGATGATCTAATTTTCTTAAAAGATGCAATGTGATGCATGGATACATAGCATAGAAAAACACATGTATGTATAACACACACACGTGGTCATATCATAACACAATTTTTTTTCATAATGTGTTAATGAATAATGTCAATTTATGTAGTGTTACTAACCTTTCATAGAGAGAACACCACACAAATGACACATGGAACACTATGCATAGAATCAACGAAGATGCATTGCATTAACATTCTCTTTTAGAAACATTCCATCCATAGATGATAATCCATAGGTACCTAAACCTTATACAAAGATCACAATGTAAGGGCCCAACTAGTTAGGAATAAATTTCTCTCTGATCAAGCGGTGCATTTACATTCCACTGGATTTCACAAAGAACCAGGTCTCTGAGTTTAAAGGTCCTAGGAATCACACTATGATTATATTATCTTGATAGCGACCATTGATAATCTTTAAGATGATCGAGGGCCTATAATCGACATTCATCAAGCATCTCCAGCTAATGCAAATAGTTAACCCAATAGGTTTCATCATCAATTAACCCTTTAAGGGAAACCTGTAAAGAGAAAATTTTGAACTCTAAAGGCATGATAGCTTCGAAACCATACACGATATTGTAAGGCGTTGTTGTCATCATCGTACGAACACTCGTGCAATATGCCCACAAAGTGTATGTTAATTGAATATGCTAATCCTTACAGTGTTTATTGATTGTTTTATGAAGAATAAGTTCAAGAGTTTTGTTAGACGCTTATGCTTTACCATTAGATTGTAGATAGTACGATGTAGAAATTTTTTGTTGGATATGGAATTTCTCTAAGAATTGCTTCACTTCCTTGTTCTTGAATGGTGTAGCAAGCAATCCAAAATGAGAAATAATGTTGTTCATAAGAAATCTATAGATAGATTCAACGTTTGTGGATCAAAGTGGAATAGCTTTGACCTATTTCATGAAGTAATCCATAGCGGTAATAATAAAGGTATGTACCTTGGAAGAAGGAGGTGATTATTTTCCAATGATATCCAACCCCCATTTTGCAAACAACCAAGGATAGGTTTGATTTTGTAACTCTTGAGTAGGTGCATGAATAAGACAGCTGTGTTGTTGACATTTAAGGCACTTTTTAACAAAATTGAAGGAATCTTGTTCCATCATTTGCCAATAGTACCTCATGTGTATCAATCTTCTTGCCAGGGATTTACCACCAAAGTGTCCACCCCCGGAGCCTGAATGTGATTCCTTAAGGGAAAGAGGTATTTCCGCTTTAGTGAGACACCTAAGAAGCAAGCCATTATAGGATTTTTGATAAAGAACATTAGATAAAATGACATAACATGTTGAAAGCTTTCGTATACGAGTGTGATCATTTTTTCATTGCATAATTAGGAAAGTTTCTATTCTTTAAATAATTGTAGATACTAGAAATCCATTCTCCCAAGTCTACATGAGAACACACAAAAGACTCAGATTCAAGTTGATCAGAAACCATAGGGGTTCGTAGGACTTGAACCACAAAGTGGTATTCTTTTGTATCCTCTTTTGAAGGCACCAAGGAAACAACGCTTGCCATGTCTATTTTCTCTCCCAGGGACACTATCTATTGTTAATTAGGAGAACCAATTAAGCAAGGACAAAGCAAGGCATCGGTATCAAGACAACTTACTTTGTTTAGCTTGATAGGTTCCCATAATCTGATTCATAATGATTTTAGAATCACCTAATATACATAGATGTTTTATTTTTAGCGCAATCACAACATGCAAACAAGCAATAAGAGCCTCTTGCTCAGAAATCTTATTGGTGCAAGGAAAATATAATCAAAAGGATAGAGGGACCAGTTTACCTTCGGGGGATATTAAGATCACACTCACTTCAGAACCAGTCTGACACTGCAATCTGTCGAAATAAATTTTCCATTCAAGGGCATAACTAACCACGAAAATATTCTCATCAGGGAAAAAATCCAACCCCAGGAAGGAACGAGATGAGGGAGCATCTACTAATTGATCAAAAACTACTTGACCCTTTATTGACTTCTGAGTAATGAACTTTATATCAAACTCAGAGAGCAACATAACCCATTTCACTAATCTCCTAGCAAGGTCAGCACTAGAGAACAAATGCTTTAAGAGATCCATTTTTACTATGACATGTGTTTCGACATGGAGAAGGTAGTGTCTCAACTTCTACATAGTGAAGAAGAGAGCGAGGCATTGCTTCTCCATGGAGGAATAATGAGTTTTGTAATCAACTAGAACATGGATAATGTAGAAGACTACTGTCTCTTTCCCTGCATCATCATATTGAGCCAACAAAGTTGCTAGGGCATTTGGTGACACAACAAGGTAAAGAAAAAATGGTCTATCTTGCATAGCTAACATCAATATGGGAGGATTGGCCAAATAATATTTGATTGACTCAAAGTATTTTTGGCACTCTTCATCCCATATGAAGTGAACATCCTTTTTCAATAAACAAGTGAAAGGAAGGGTACGATCAGCCAATTGAGATATATATCTATGAATTGCCTATATCTTCCCTTGTAAAATTTACAACTCAGTGATATTCCTTAGTGGAGGCATATTAACGATGAAATCAATTTTATTTGTGTTAACCTCAATCCCATGGTGAGAAACTCCGAACCCCAAAATCTTGTCAGCATCTACGTCGAAGATGCACTTATGGGGATTGAGTATCATCTTATAGAGTCAAATTATTTTGAAGATAAGACAAAGGTTCCTCACATGATCTTGATGGATTATCGATTTTTCCAAGTTGTCATCAACATAGTCTTCTAAAATCTTATGAATAAAATCATGAAATATCAGGGTCATCACTCGTTGGTAAGTTTCTCTTGCATTCTTTAACCCAAAGGGCATGACCACATAGCAGAAAGTACCCCAAGGGGTAGTGAAGGTTGTCTTGTATTGATCATCTGGATTAATATGGATCTGATTATAACCCAAGAAGCCATCCATAAAAGAATACAATGCATGGCATGTAGTTGAGTCCACAATCATATCTATATTAGGAAACATAAAATCATCCTTGAGAGAAGCCTTATTAAGATCTCGAAAGTTAATACATATATAAATACGACCATCATGTTTACTAATAGCAACAATATTCAAGATCCAATGGGTGTGGTCAATCAAACGGATAAATCCTTCTTTCAACAACTTCTCTATCTCAATCTTGACCATTAATGCCACCTTGGGATTGATCTTTCAAATTTTTTGCTTAACCAGCCTGGCGTCGAGACATAGGATGATATTGTGAACCAATATAGATTCATCAATACTGGGCATTTTGTCGTACGTCTAAGCAAAGATATCAAGATGAGAATGCAAGAGATCAAAATGTTCATCCGCTTCTTTTGAAGATAGACACTTCCCAATCTTGATTACTTTTTCTGACGATTTACGATCCATAGAGACTTCAATAGTATCTCCTTTAAGGAGAGAACTGTGGTTTTCAGGATGAGATATTAGAACATCATTACTGACATTAGATAGAGGGTCCTCTTCATTAATTCTCAAGACCGATTCTCCAAAGTGCACTTGTTTATGCAAGCGGTACAAGAGTTGTCTCTTATGATGAAAAGAAGGAAATGGGGAATAGGCACCTAGGAATTCCTCCAGTGCTTCATCTGAAGAGAAGACATCTAATGGGATTTTCTTGGCCTGCTCCCTTCTATTAACTTAGGAAGAACCAAGCTCAATGGCTTGACTGAAATCATGTTAACACTCCACCAATGTTTTTGCTTAGACTGTTCAATAGAGCATCCCAAACCTAGATAGCATTATCGTGGCTTAAAATAGATAGGGACTTGAATTCCCTATTTGATACACCCTAGGCCTCTTTTCCCATAGTTGTATCAAGAGGCAAGTTCATATCCAAACCCATAATGAGTTTGTAAAACTTCAGGAGGTAGCGGCTCTACGTAGAGTGTTTCTTTCCACCAATGGATGTCGAATGTCTCTACAAGAGCGCTCCCACCTACTTTACTAGGTTAACCTCCTTTGTAGGAATGGAATAACTCTCCTCAATAGAGGAAGGAGTGATCTCCTGAACAAGGTCACACTTCTCTTCCCAAGTAGGAGTGTCATCCATCTTTGTGTTAGAACTACCTAGAAATTATATGCAAGAGGGGTTTTCCTTGTATTCCATGATAAAGAATTCAGAGAAATCCAAGGAGCCCCAATCATCACCTAGGAAGGAATTTGATCAAGAAGAAGAAGGGGAAGATGAAGGAAACCTTGGAACTTCTACTTTAGGTGGTTCATCTTTACTGACACTCACTCCAGGAACAACTTCCATAGAAGGTATCAATGAAGAACATGACATAGCATTAGTAGTTAAAGATGGGATATAATTCTTGAGATTGGATACAATTGAAGCACAATCGACAACCACTAGCTCACAAAAGTGAACAACTTCTAGATCTACTTTATCTACAACCACATGATTATTTGCGATGAACTTCAAAGAAAGGTGTAAAGTAGAAGTCACAACACCCATAACATGAATCCAGGGTCTCCCCAAGAGAAGATTGTATAGTAATGGGCCAAGAATCACATAAGCCAGTGTAGGTAAGGTAACAAGACCTAGCTTCAAAGGTAGTAATATCGTACCTAGAGCTTGGCGTCCAGTGTTACTAAACTTGCAAATATATAAGGAAGAAGATGCTAAGGAAGATGCATCAAATTTAATCTTAGGAAATAGGTCCATACTTCAAACATTGAGAACCAAGCCAGTGTCAATGAGAGTACACCTAATACCGATTTTATTATCATTAATTATAATGATCAAGGGATCTACTTGTTTTCGCACATCTAGAGGCGGGAGTTCTTGCAGGTGGAATGTAATATTCGTTGAATCTACTAGTCTATGAACCAACAATGCATTAACATCCATAGGCCTAGTGGAGGTAGGCAAGAGAATATTTTGTAAAGCTTCCTAAAGAATCTCTTGGTAAACCAGAGTGGTCTGAAGCAAGTCCCAAAGCGAGATCTTAGCTGGAGTAACACGAAGTTGCTCAACAAGATCGTAATCACCTGGTGCTTTGATCACAGGTTTAGGTGCTGAAGGAAGGCTTGGTTGAGAAGGTGGTAAATAAGTAGGAACTTGATTGGGTTGTGATGTAGGAACAAAAGGTTGTTGATCCAAGTTCTATTTATTTCTCCTTGTATTATATATGTGCCCAACAACATTATATGAAGTGGAGTTTGTAGCCTTCATGAACCTTGAATATAAGTCTAAAGAATCACTACAACATGAAATCCCATAGACAAAATAGTTTTCCTTAGAGGATGAGTCAGCCAGGGTCATGTAAATTACAGGTTTCTCAAGGCTCAGAGGAGCCACAAAAACCACAACCACATTTACCAACTCCTTGGATTTTAAAGGGGGAGTTTGTTCAGAAGATTTACAGATATGGGAGAGCACTTCTAAGAAGTCATCAGAGCGTCTTCCAACATATCAAAATATTATTTAGAAAAGGGATTATCATAATCATGCAACATCATGAAAGTAGATCTGACTTATTCACGTCAGGTTCACCAAAATGTGATATAAGAGGGATTTGTTGCACATGGGTCTCTTTGTTCTCAAGAGATCACTAGGGAACAGACTCCCCTTATACACCTCAACATAAGCAAGTCGACGAAAATGAAGAAAAGTATACTTGAGTTGTGTTTTAGAGGAAGTTACTTCAGATCATGAGAGAGTGAAACCCTAGGATTTCTACCTTAGATGAGTGAGCTCTCGGCCAAAAGATAGCAACATGATTTCAGGATGCCAGTGTAGTGCGCTAGTGTCCTAAGCAATAGAGGGCTCAAGAGCTCAAGCGGACGAAACCAAAATTCACTTCTAAGCTTAAATCTAGGATGTACTGAACAAAATAAATAAACAAGAAGCCAAAAACTATAATAAACACAAGGTGACTTGGATAGAGCTTACCTTTTACTAGACGTTCAACTCTTCACTCCAAGCTCCACTTTGTACCTACACATAGAAGAACAAGGGGAAAAGGTTGGGGCTGTATAGGGGCTTTCCTTAGTTAGACCCCCATTTTGGTGTTCTCACCTCCATGAACAACCAAGTTGGAAAGGAGTGCAAATTGAGTATACAAAGTGTGTGGTGAAAGCAAAACCCACTTCAGGAGTAAAACCTGAACCATGAGATAGTAAATAAACAAATAGGGAAGGAAAGTGAGAGAGAGAGAGTGTTACCCATGGGCCTATACCCTCTCTAGAGCACATAGATACACCGTTGAGTGATTTCTTGAGAGTTGTTGTTGTTGGAAGGACCTTAGTCTGGCATGGCTTCGCTTGTGAGAGTGTTGCTATCAAGGATGAAGAGAACTCAAAACTAGAGCAAGTGGTAAGACAACTTGAATGAATGACATCCAACCCCAAATGAGAGAAAGAAAGGGGTTTTTAATACATTCAAGGGCAGTAAAGAGCTGTTATGTCCAAAACCCGACTGCTAGGACACATGTTGAGAGAGTCAAGATTCCATATTCCCTGTTTCAAACTCAGAAAATTGTCAGGACATTAGCACACCACACAGACGTTCATGTGCCGTGCAAGCGTCCAAAGCCTACATTTTTGGGAAACATGTCACTAGGCTTTTGTTGTTCTACCACAAGTCCACATGGCATCAAAATCATGAAATTCTGACTCATAGGATTTTTTTCATTAATGCTCTAAAGTGTCATAAATGCTAGGCAAAAATGCAAAAAAATGGAATTGCCCCTAGATGCAATTTTGCGACATTAAAATACTAGTGATTGGTGAAAATTGACTTAGAATAGTGAATAAAAAATAAGATAAATCTCTTAATCCATGTTTAGGACTTGATCCAAACTAGATTTACCTAATGTTGATGATTTGGTCCTTGTGGTGGATCTATAGATGATAAATTTACAAGTGAGGTCAATTAAATGTTGATCTATATATATTAGTAATTGGTGAACTAAAAGATATATGTAATTGACCTAATGAATAGCGACCATAATTAACAAGTTAATAATGAAATATAACGCAAAGTTACAAACAAGGTAAATCTCTTTATCCATGTTTAGAACTTGATAAACTAGTCTGCAATGAATCTAAACTAGGAACTAATTCATGACAATAAAAGGAAAATGTGTATGGTAAGATGGGTTTATTTGCTAGATATCCTTCTCATAACATAATAAATATTATTGAATAATTATTAGAAAAAATAATTGACCAGATTAAAGGGAATTTAGCTAAAGCCATAAAGCATGGAAGAAAGTGTATAATCTCGAGGGTAATTTCAAAGGCACACTATTTTTTTATTAGACCATTTATCAACAATATTTTATGCATCATAATAGATATGATTTTAGGAGAGGAATGTGAGTAACCACATATGCATTGTGTTGGTATTAACTTTGTGAAAATTAAACCATTGTTAAAATCTCATTAAATGGGATACAATGTAAGTTTTTCACAATTTTACACCCAAACATGATAACATCTCATAGAAATTGCAAAACATATGTGTAGGGGAATATGTAAATGTGATACATGAATGATACTATAGTTTAGTAACCATGACTAAAGTGCCATAAAAATATGGAAAACAATGTAATTATAAAGGAATTATTCAATAATAACAAACTTGTGTGTCCCAAGTTTTTATATTTTGGGTCTTTGAAAATATTTTTTTCTAAAAAAATCATCACATAGTGTTAGTTATAATGAGTAAATTGCAAAGAATTGAAAGATGATGTAAATTAAAGATTTGTGAAAATTTTAATGTAGAATATTTTATTTTTTTAATTTTTTCTATAAAACCATTTTGATCACTTTCGATCAATTTATAATAAAGCATTTATTGTAGTTTTGTAGTTTTTTATTGATTAACCAAAATGTACTCTCACATTATTGATGAACATAGTTATTTATCTATAATATCTAGGTGATTGATATTTTTCTATAATTTTGTTAAATCTTTTGTTAACTATTTAATTTACAATAAGTGTACTGTAGACATCGAAATTTGGTTTAGGCCTACGACTTCAATATTCTTCATAATTCTTATTCTTTATGGTCATGATTAAATAATCTTAATTATTTAATTAATTCATCTTAACATTAATTCTTCTATTGATTAAATAATCTTAATTATTTAATTAATTCATCTTCTATTAATTCTTCTATTAATTAAATAATCTTAATTATTTAATTAATTCACACTTTTCTTTATTCTATCTGGTTAATTAAATAAACGCTTTTATTTAATTATGTTACTAATTAACCTTATTCTGCCTTGTCAAATTAAATAAATTCTTATTTAATTTATTCTTTATCATATTTCAACTATAATTAAATAAATATTATTTATTTAATTTATTCTTGAATATTGAGTCTTGAATTAAATGAATTGTTAATTCATTAATTCTATTTTAACACATTCCTCTATATTTTAGATAATTATGTGAGTTATCTAAGTATTCACTTTTACTCATTTAAAACTATTTTAAGCTTAGTTAACTATTGATTTAATGTAGTGGGTCCGGTAATCTCTTCAAATAAGTCACCAATCGTTAGGTTCTAACTCAATTGTGTGTATGCAGATTAATTAAATATTCTTATTTAATTAATTATTAAGCGTGCATTCAAACAAAGTAGTTTAATCAATCTTTATGCTTTTTCATGCAAAGATATTTCTTATGTTTTTGAATGCCGAACTGAAGATTAAATCATTTATTTAATCTTTAATTCTATTTCTAATTCGAATCACTCATGTCATCACTGTCAGTTATCAAAATGCATGTCTAATCAGTCAATCTCAACCATCCGTTCATCTTTCAATCTTGGCCTGTCGTTCGAATAATCAATTTTCTATAAATTGATTTGTCATTCTTCATTCCAATCTCTCTCGCGAAATCTTATGACTTTTGAGAGCACCTTTGTCTTGAATCTTCGATATTTTGCTAATCATTATCTTAGACTATACTTGCAAAAACTTGAAAATCTGAGGGAAATTATACTACACAAGCAAAATGGAGAAGGGCAATCGAGATGAATCATGGAAATAAGTTTGAAAATTGGTGAGATTGTTCTAGTTTTAATTACGTTTTTGACTTCCTATGTTCTTTGTTGCTTAACGAATGAATTTGCATTTTAGATTTTAGTATTGTATGCATGTGTGCTTCTAATCGATCTTCTTTGTTGTCTATTGTGCAAAGCTTTTATTTGGGGTTACATTTGGTGAACCCGACGTGAAGACACCATCTTCGCGGATCCGTAGATATTTTATTTTCGTTTTTGCAGGTTTTTCGTACGGAACGACGCATGTGAAGTTTCTGCACCGCAATTGACTTTATGAACCGCATCTGACAGAGAAATGACGCATCTGACAATTCCTAAACCGCAATTGATTTCCCGAGCCGCAACTGAAAAATAAACGACGCATCTGACTGGTAACGAAGCGACGCAATTGACTGGTAAAATTTTATTTCTGCTTTCAGCAATCTGGAATTTTCAATTGATTTTCATGTTACTGATATTTGATTTTCAGCGTGTGGCCATTTGGAGTTAACAAGCTTTTGCAAGACGATTGACGAAGACAATATTGAAAATTACTAATGAGTTTTTCTGCAGGACGTTTGTCGAAGACCCTAGTTAAATTTGAAACAAATTGTTTGGTAGCATAGAAAATCTTTCGTTTGGATTAAAATTAACAAGTGTCTACTGTGTTTGGTGCGAAAGCACAAGTTTGGTCACCCTTATGACTTGGTACATCGAAGTATCCTCTCCCCTTGTGCATCCGTGCGATCCTGGGTGTAAGAGAAATGGTTACCAACTCTAGAACTTGGGCCTGTTCTAGTGGGAAAAAGTAATCACCCCAGGACGAATCAGACCGGTAGCACCCTGAACCCGAGGGACTTCCAGCCGGTATATAAAAGTGGGTTCTTGGGGAAACCCCAAGAATCACGAGTGTGGTTCCAACGAGATGGATCTGAAAGGGGACTCGCGCCGTATGGATCACACCCCACGAATGAAATGCCTGAATTAAACACCTTTTTGTTTTAGAGACCAACCTATTTGTGGCCGTTGCTTGGTATTAGTGTAGGGTACAATATCATGCCCGAAGATACTCACCACTGATCCCCTTGAGTAGAGATAGCAGTTCTTGGGAGGTCATTGCCCAAAGAATTCAGAATTGGTGTGCTCAAAAGACGTTAATGAGCCGTTGAGGGGAGCCAATGCCACCAAATTCCTAAGCTATCCGCTCTCGAGAAGGAAAGGTGTTCATCACCAATCCAGGGTATTTGGGTGGGCTATACCAAGTATACAAACCCTAGGCCTTTGGCCTATTAGGATGTGCTTGTGTGTTATCATGATAAACGTTCTTTGAGTCCAACATTGAAACTGAAAACACTTTGTCTTACGATTGTCTTTGATTGTCAGAATTTGATCATAGAAAATGGAGTTAGTTTAAATTTCATGTCACTGAAAATTCATAGAGAGTCGCAACTGTTGACCAGAAACACGCATCTGATTTTTAGAGTCGCATCTGTTAGGTTTTGAGTCGCATTTGTTAAAATTGAGTCGCATATGTCTGTCTAGCTCGCATTTGATTTAAAAAAACCGCATGCGTTATATTCTGGGTCGCATCTATCAGTTAGAGTCGCATCTGTAATTTTTGAGTCGCATCTGTCAGTTTGGACCACAACTGTTAAACTTGGACCGCATCTGTTAAATCCTGCGACATATTTGTCTGATTATCAGAAAACCAAAATTCACAGTCACTGTCCAGTCAACACGGTTATACCAGTTTCAGTGGTCTTCGCACAAACAGTCTTTGAAACAGAAACCTAAAATGATTTGCTCAATTTTGCATCCTTTAGGTTCATTCAGTCGTTACCATAGTTGTCTTCAGTTAGAGTTTAGCTTCATCTTAGGGTACATATCACCTTGCATTAGACTTCTAGAAAGGTCACTTTTATAAACTTTAGGAGTAGTTCACCATCTACACTCTAGAAAGGTCATAGTGTCAACAAAATTTGTCATTGAACCTAGTCCTATCATCTTCTACATTGTCCTACAGAGAGTCATCCTAGCTCATCAGTCTAGTTAGGAAACTCAACTTGTCTTTGATCCTCGTCCTACATTGGTTCCTTGACTTAACTAAATTGACACTTTGGTTTGACTTTAGGCAGTTGGTCCCTTCATCTTGGGTTTATAGAATTGATCACTTTAGGGTCTTGCTTAGACTTTGCATCTTTAGGGTCTAGACTAGTGTCATCCTAGGACATTCATTATTTGCATATGAAAATGCCAAAAACATAGACTAGAGTCATACAGTTTCTAGATATAGTCTTGCATTTCCCGCATCTTGAGTTTGTCTTACATGGTTGAAACTAGGTCTAAGAGAAGAGAGAGAGAAAACATGTCGAACCCAAACAAGTTCATCAATCCATTTTCTTCATGACCTCATAAGACTCTATTAGACAAATTCACCACTAGAAACACTCAAGGACACATTGTAGTAGAGGACATAGAGGCTACCGCACAGGACCCTGAGTTTGCCTCTTTTGTAGATGAGTACCTAGCAAATGATCGTCAACGGTTTTTGGGAAAATTGCTAGCTGAAGGTGCTACCTTACCTCCAGGATTTGACATTAGCACCTTACAAACTCAACCTACACAAGGGACAAATACCACGACTGCTAGTACTACTATACCTCAGGTCAGCACAACTATGCCATCTAGCACATCTACACAGAGTAAAACGGTCCATACGTCCCCATTTGGTATATCTAGCATGACATCGGGATTTAATTTCACTACAGGGGCATCATCATCTACTCCCATTGGTCCTCTTATTGGGAGTAAAAGACCTAAAACCTCAGTCCATACCTCATATGTCGGTGTCACAAGTGCACAATCAACAACCTTACCTACTGCTAGTATGATGGGTACCTTACCATAGTTGATGGCCATACCTAGTGCTCAAATCACTAGTACTATACCAAGGATTACACAAACAGGGGGCATTCCCTCCTTCCAATATGGCAATCAAAATCCACTCTTTCAGACTAGCAGTTAGAGTCCACTTACATCGATTCTGAATCAGAACCCTTTTTCACAGATTGGTAGTCAGAATCCGTCCGCACAGATTCCAAGTCAAAACCAATTTACATTGATTCCGAATCAGAACCCTTTTTCACAGATTGGTAGTCAGAATCCGTCCACACAAATTCCAAGTCAAAACCAATTTACATCGATTCTGAATCGAAACCCTTTTTCACAGATTGGTAGTCATAATCCGTCCACACAGATTCCAAGTCAAAACCAATTCACATCGATTCCGAATTAGAATCCCTTTTCACAGAGTGGTACTCGGAATCCATTTACACAGAACCCAGGTCAACACCGATTTATGTAGATACCAGACTAGAATACATTTACCAACATTCTGAATCCAAATCCACCTCAGATACCAACGTTCAATCAAAACCCATCACGGGACTTTGGATTTCAGAATACATACATGGATCCGCATAATCCTCCTAGCACATCTTTGACCCAAGTTGACGTCCTACAAACACAAATGCACGCATTACAAACGCAAATGGATAACATGTCGGTCTCAACTAAGAAATCATTTTCACCAAAGGACATATTCCCATTCCCTTTTGATAGATCATTGTACATGACACCTTTCCCTCACAGATATGTCATACCGAATCTTCCTAAGTACAATGGCAAACGCAATCCAGTAGAACATATCAGGGAATTTTCTACCATATGCATAGATGTCGCTTACGATCCCATGTATCTTATGAGGCTATTTCCACGAAGTCTTGCAGGAGTTAAAATCGGAATGGTTTTCGGCTTAGATTCCTCGCATTAGATCTCTTGGGGGAACTAGTCGGTAAATTTGTGTATAAATTTCCAATACTTCGACCAAGTGAGATAAATATAGCAACCTTGCGCCACAACAATGTTAATTCTGGGTAAGGTGAAACATCTACCGTTTCTTCCAGTGATGGAGAACTATTGCTAGTAGGTGTCTTGTCGAGATACCCAAAAAACAAAAGGTTACAATGTTTCAAGAAAACCTTCATCCAAAACTCAGGAGTAACTTAAGGGTACATTGCTGCATATCTTTTTCAGAACTCGTGGAAAAAGGGGTGATAATAGAGAAGGATCTCATTGAAAAGGGTGAAATCAAAATGACAAAATCCAATAGAAACCCAATCGTACAAAACACCCCCACTGATAGAAACAGATTCTGGTCTCGCAACAAAAATGTCACCAATGATGGGGTGGTTGATGCTAAAACACTACAAGCAAGACCCCTCCTCACATTACAAGGACCTCATACTTTTGCCAACACGCTTAATGTTTTCAATCAACCTCCTAACATGGTCTCAAATACTCAACGTCCACAACCAAGGAGATTTCAAAAACATGAGTTCACTCCCTTAGGGGAACCCATTGAGTCGGTGTTCAAACAACTGTTACAACACAACCTCATACAGCTGCAGGAACCAAGACAATATGATCTCGGACGGTTTAAACCAGCTTGGTGGGATGACAATGCCTTTTGTGATTATCATAGGACTAAGGGACATAACCTACAAAAGTGTCGACAACTGAAGAATATCATACAGGATCTTGTTGACAAGAGAATTATTGAGGTTAGTGGGCAAAAACAAAAGACATCCAACACTGATCATCAAGTCTTTTCAGACCCACTACATGACCATGGGAAAGGAACTGTCCCCAGTTCGAGTACTAAGACCAATATGTTGGCCAATTATGCGAGTATCAAACATGACTATGATAGCGGCAAAATCATTCATTGCCTTCGTGCCGCTGATCAAAACATCAATACCATTACTATCAATGCTAATCCTGAGTGTGCAGTCAATACTCGTCGTACTAAGTTTACTATCCCAGGCCCTCCATCACAACAAACACCTCAACCTTCCAAGTTACAATATAACCTACTTGACCAATTGGGGAAGACCTCAGCCCAAATCTCAATCTTGGAATTGTTGCGTATCTCTCTGGAACACCGATCTATCCTTGATAAGGCTTTACAAAACACCACGGTCCCTAATGACCTTGATGTCAATCGTTTCCAGGAAATGGTGGGCTACTTGACCAATAATCATCATCCCACGTTTTCTGAACAAGACTATGCCACGGACAAGACGAACCACAATGACCCTTTACATCTAGAAGTCCTTGTCGATGACACCAAGGTTAGATGAGTTTTGGTAGACGGAGGAGCAGGGTTAAATCTATGCACTTTAAAACTAATTAAGGCATTAGGTATCTAAGAAGCATGCGTAGACACCACTAAGAGTATTGTCATTAAGGCTTATGATGATGAAGAACGAAAATCAAAGGGGGTGGTAACACTTCCTATCAGAATTGGTCCTGCGGTAATGGAGACAAAGTTCCAGGTCTTGGATCTCACCCTCCCTTATAACCTTCTGCTAGGTAGACCATGGATTCATGCCATGAAGGTGGTCCCTTCCACATATCATCAGTGTCTTAAATTTTCTTACAATGGCACCGAAATAACTATAGATGGTGATCCTGATCCTTTCCAGTATTGCACCAATCTAAAGGAGATCCCTCAATGTCAAGTGCCAGTCAACCAAGAGGCCTCACCGTCTAATCCATCTTCCTATGTTGACCTGTCCACACTCACTCGAACATCTGTTTCACCCTCACTTCCTACCACTCCTAGGGTCGAGATCCAAGACAAGGGTTGTGGAGAGTATTACATGAAGACTTCTTATTGTGTTAGCCATTTGGTTCCTCCTAAGTCATATGGTCTACCTATAACAGGTAGGGGACAGTCTATGATCACTATACATGTTCCCCCCACAACAACTTTCACTAAATGGGGTGAATTAAGCAAAGAGGCTGTCGATGCAGAAGATGTCACTTCCTGGCTGTCGATGCAAAAGATGTCACTTCAGTGGCCAAAAGGAGTAGGGCTAGGGTTTCAACCAATTCAGATTGGTGTTCCTAGTACTCTATCACCCTTACTTGAGGAAGTACGTGCTTTAGAAGATATTAAGACATCTCACGAACCAGTAAACCAACATCATTGTGACTCCCCCGATTCTAACAATTATGAGTGGGATTCCTTATCCTCTACTTCTTCCATGGACCTTGACAAATTATTTGGAGAACTTGACTTGATGTTAAGTTCCTCACCCAATCCTTTAAATTCATGTCCACCAAAGAAAATGACAAAAGAGGAATGGTTTAAACACTATTATTGGGAATCACTTCATCCTACCTCTTGGCAACCTGAGCCATCTATTTCTGATAGTCAAACCCTGGCGTTAGGCCCACCTATTCACCCACCTAGACCCAAACCTAAGAGCAAAGAGGACCTGGTACAAGATTTTTGTAACCACATGAATAATTCAATCTTTACCTTGACCCCATTAGACTTCGATAACTCCAATGATGACATGCCATTAGTCTACCCTCAGCTCATTGATTAGGATCAACAAGACACACCCATCTTAGACACTTTTGAGAATGATGAAGCAATTGCTGAGTTCCTGGGATTACGTGAAGGCATACCTAACGGAGATCATAAAGCTGGTTTTACCATTCACTTGGACAATAAAGCATATTTTGGGGAATCTGTTCAACCCTCCAGTCGCAAAAATGAGAAAAAGAATAAACAAGATAAAAAGGATGAGTCTCTAGGTGAAAACCGCAAGGCACCTCTAGATAATGAAAAAGTAAAAATAAAGGACGCATCCGAAGGTGAAAACCTCTCTAAGGTGCCTAAGGATGGAGGTTTGAACATTCTCCCCATTGCATAGGAAAAGTCACCCATGCTCATTGAAGAATCAGTAGAAGTCAACATAGGCACAAAAGAGAATCCGCGACTGATTTATTTGGCAGCGTCATTGACAACACAAGAGAAATCAGAGTTCCACGACTTCTTTGAACAGAGATAGATAAATTTTGCTTGGTCATATGCTGACATGCCTGGGTTAGATCCTGAACTTGTTCTACATCACTTGCCTTTACAACCAGGTGCCAAACTAGTAAAACAGAAGTTGAGAAAAATGCATCCACAAATTGCTTTATTAGTCAAGGCAGAACTCAAGAAACTCTTAGACGTTGGTTTCATCAGATCTATTGACTAAGCAGATTGGATTTCCAATCTTGTACCAGTTACCAAACCAGCTGGGGGCATCCGCATCTGCACTGATTTTAGAGATATCAACAAAGCTTGTCCTAAGGATGACTTCCCTTTGCCTAATATAGACATGATAGTTGACATGATAGCAGGATATGAGATGTTGTCCCTTATGGATGGATTCTCAGGATATAACCAAATCAGAATTGCCACTGAAGATCAACCTAAGACAGCCTTCACTTGTCCTTGGGGAACGTATTGCTGGAATGTTATGCCCTTCGGACTCAAGAATGCAGGAGCAACCTATCAGCGTGCCATGACTACTATCTTTCATGATCTAGTACATACTTGTATGGAGGATTATGTCGATGACCTTATTGTAAAATCCAAGACAAAGGGCAGAACATTTACAGGTTTTAGACAAGGTATTTCAGAGGCTGGGAGAAGTATAATGTGAGACTCAATCCAAAGAAATGTGTGTTTGGAGTCAAGTCAGGAAAGCTGTTAGGTTATATCATTTCTAGACGAGGCATTGAAGTAGATCCTGCTAAGGTAAAAGCAATCATGGACATGCCACCACCCAACAATCTTAGTCAACTAAGGACATTACAGGGAAGGTTGCAATCTATCAGAAGATTTGTATTTTTGCTAATTAAGACAAAGGCTCCCAGAAGCTATGCATAGAACTTCTTCAGATGCATACTATTGATTGGTGAGGACAATGGTTCCCCTTCAGGAGTAGAGTGTTGGTACGCTCCTGATCCAAAAGCTTCTATGACAATATAAGGTCCTAACCAATTAGGTTCAAACTTTCCTGGTTTGTCTCTTTCTGCATGATTCTTTGGGTTTTCCATTAAAACCAGGTCACCGAGAAGGGAAATCGAGATGAATCATGGAAATACGTTTGAAAATTGGTGAGATTGTTCTAGTTTTAATTACGTTTTTGACTTCCTATTTTCTTTGTTGCTTAACGAATGAATTTGCATTTTAGATTTTAGTATTGTATGCATGTGTGCTTCTAATTATCTTCTTTGTTGTCTATTGTGCAAAGCTTTTATTTGGCATTACATGTACTTTAGATATATGAATCATCCTTATGTGTATCCTTTTTCAATTTACCCAAATTGAGAAACATTACTTAAATGAGCACATTAGTTTCTTGGCATAATTTAATATTTGCGTCATTGTCTTACATATATCATTATCATCTAAAAACAATGATTATGAAAAGAAAAATATAATATTAAAAACATAATAATTTAATTTTTAGAAAATCTACGACTAATTTGTCTATTTATTTATAATTTTAATATTTTTATTTTTAAATTGTTTGACACAAATTGGGGGATTGAATTCATAAATTTTGGCCATAAAATTGATAGATGTAGCTTGGAGGGAAGATGATACCATATACTTACCACATTAGAGTATTCAATTAGGCATTTTTTGGCCCATATTTTTGTCATTATCTTACATATATATTATCTTCTAGAAAAAATAATTTTATTATGACAAAAAAACTATAATATTTATTTTTTCGACAAAAGGTGTGGGGCACCTAAAATATTTATTAATAATTAAGTATAAGGAAATACAAAAGAGGGCCCTATAATGGTAAAAAATAGATGATATAATCATTACAAAGGGCCCTATGATGGTCATATACAAAATATACCTATGGTGGCCAAATATGAATGTTACAGTGGAAGCCAAAAAATCTCTAAGATAGCAGAATTCATCAACCATAGGATCAAAATTTTATGACAAACAAAAAATACCCAAAAAGATTCAGCAAAAAACTTTTAATATTGTGCAAGGGTCTCATTTATGTTGTTGGTGTCATGATGGGCATGGTCTTCCTCGTTATCTTGGTCTTTAGTAGCTAGAATAAACTAGGTTTCTAGAACTAGAGGTGGTGGGTGATGGCTTAACTAAAAATGGAAAGTTTGGAATGTATCTTCAACATGCTCTATAGAGTCCACAACCAATTCACCTTTGTGAGAATGAATCGAGTTATGCATTGTGATATTGCACACATAATAGAAGTTATGTTTAATTGTAAAATAAATGTGAATGATATGTGGGTAATACTAAAAGTATATGAGCTTGAGCAAGCCCCCACAAAGAGCATTGAGAACCTTGAACAAGTCATATTCACAGAGAGCATTAGAGGAGTCCTTTGAAATGTAGGGCTGCTGAATGTAGTGATAAGATAGCTCCCAAACTAAGGTTGCATCTTAGATAAGGTATATTTTAAAAATGATAAAATTTAATTTTTAGAAAGCTAACATTGATGTCTATTTATTTATAATTTTTATATTTTTATTTTAAATTATTTGACACAAATTGGGGGGTTGAATTTACAAAATTTGGCTCATAAAATTGATAGGTGTGGCTTGGAGTAAATAGGGTACCACATACTTGCCACACTAGGGTGTTTGATTGAGAATTTTGTTCACTTCACCACCCTTGGGTTTCATTTGCGCCACATCATTTTATTAAATTTCAACGAATTCTACTTAATAATAAATAATATTTTTAATTCTTTATGGTTAATAAATTAATATAATCAGTCCCACATATATGGCATGGGTGTATAAAAAATATAGGGAGGATAGAATAAGAAGTTGAGGGGATGGAGTATTTCAATTAATTATGTTCTATTATAAATAATAGAAAACATGAGAGATAAGAAAGAAAGAACTTGGCCAACACAACTTTCTATAAAAAAGAGGCCAAATTAAATAGAAGGGATGAGAGACAAAGGTGTCAAACACAAGGTACATTCACTTTTATTATATATATATGTGTACATATATGCATACTTACGTATGTATGTATGTATGTATGTATGTATGTATGTATATGTACATACATGCATACATACATATATATGTATATAATTATGTTTTATTATAAATTATATAGAAAACATGAGAAATAAGAAAGAAAGAAAGGTCAATACAAATTTCTATAGAAAAAGAGGTCAAATTAAATAAAAGGGATGAGAGACAAAGGTGTCAAACACAAGGTACATTTGCCTTTATTATGTATATTCATATATGTATATATGTATATATGTATACGTATGTATGTATGTATGTATGGATGTATATGTGCATGTATAATATATACATGAACATGTGTATATGTGTAGTGTAGTAAAATGCATACCCTTTCATTTTCAAACTTGTTTGGGCTTGCCTTGTTTTATTTATGCTTCTTTATGGCTTAATTGGTCCTATTTTATGTCCACAAGCCCTATGAATGACATATTTTTTTGGTTAATCCTGACAATCTCCAATGCATAAATGTTAATTTAATGACTCCATCGGTGTGTCCTTGATTTTTTGGTTGGGACTAAAATGCCACCTAGGGCGTCTTAGTCGCCCCAAGGCTCTCAGGACCCTAATTTTGGCATCTTTGGATTGGGCCCCTTTTTGGTGTCTGTGCCTCAAGTTTTTAGTACTTGGGACTAAGACGCCACCTAGGGCATCTTACTCCTCCTTGAGTCATTTTTGAGATTTCATTTCAAATTCTAGTGTGATTTAGCCTCCTTTATTCAATGAATTCATATGTCAGCTTGGTGTGATATAATTTCAGGATATTAAGCATAGATAAGTATAAATACAAGGCTCCTCGATTCATTTCAACCCAAGTATTTTGTGAGATCTTTTATCATAGCATAATTAAGTTCACAAGAGCAGATTCATCAAGCATTTAGAGCCATTTTTAGATTCAAGCATCATATCAAAGTGTTTTCTTGCATCATGTGTGTTGTTGTGCTAAAATTTGTGATGTAGGGTTTTGATTCAAGCAAGCAATTCAAGCATTATCTTTCAAGCATTCAAGATCCATATCCATTGCAACCATTACACAAAAGTTTGTAGACTTCATAAGGGTTTGGTGAGTTGTAGCATTGCATGTTGTTCATTCACCATTTCCTTCATTATTTCTATTTCATTTCAAGGTTTAACTACCAACAAGGGGTTTGACCAAGGAAAACCCCCATTCACTAACAAACAACAATTTTTTCCCATCTTGCATATTTGTGATTGAAGATCTAGGTTATGGACTTGAAGATCACTTGGAGTGCAAAGTTGCAAAAGTTGCAAAGTTGTATGCCATCTTGGGTTTCTTAGTCCTCCACAACATATTTTGGTAGCCTTTTTGCATTTCCAGAATCCTCACATCTCCAAATTTCCCAGGTGCACACATACCATCTCCCTATTGCATAATTTCATCATTTGCATCTTTCATTTAGCTTGCATTGTTAGTTTTAGGTTATTCTGCATATCACACTATGTTTTCAAACATTTTCTTTTCCAAGCATTTGTTTGCTGGGTAACCCATAGAACTTAATAAACCCTTCCTAGGACCCTCCTAATTGAGAATTGGCTCACCTCGAGAGGTTGTTAGTCAATCCGATTAGGACTCTTAGGACATTAGTGAATGGTTGAATGAGAAAAGTCTCATATCCCAAAAAGGTATCAATTTTCCTATTCATCAATATGTATATATATGTATATTGTTTATATACATATATGATATATATGTGAATATATGTGTTTGTATGTGTGTAGTTGTGAACCCCTATTCAAACACACTCAAATTAATAGATATTATTTAGGGCCTCTAGTCTTGTCCCTTTTAAGGTTGTAGCCTGCTCTTTATCCTTCATCAATTTGATTTTGGTTTATTTTCTTTATTTTGCTGGTTCTATGTGACTATACATGCATTTTCAATTAGTTAGAATTTACCAAAATTTTAGCATTCATTTAAAATTTTTGGTAAGTCCATGTGTCTAGAAGGATTTATAATTTTATTACAATTTATGTCTTAGACATAAATATTTATTACTTTTAATCATATCTCCTAGTGATGTAGGGGCATCTAAGGTCAAGAAAAAGCCTTAGGGCCAAGGAAATGAGGAGCTAACAAGAAAAAGTGGTCAAAGGAGAGGATGCACATAGAGCATAGGAAATTTATTGTGAATAAAAGATGCATGCAAATGAAGAACATGAATGTACAAGTATTACATAGAGAAAAATAATATGTTGATAATAATACATAGAAGGATGATTAAGATGACCATACATAGAAGGCGGATTGGTGTAGAGGATGAAGATAAAATTTGTAACAATAAAGGAGGAAATACTAAAGTGGTAGATGCATAGATTATTGGTGGCTTTGAGCACCAATTTAAAAAATGAGCTTGAAAATATTAAAAATATGATTCATAAGGGGATCACGTGTCAAAATGTGGATGATATTTAGGAGATGATTGATTAAGACACCAAAAAATATGGACTGTGAATTCACTTTGAAATGAAGGAATTTAGGCACCAAATGGGTAGAAAATAGGATTTTGAAATCCTAAGTAGAACTATTTATTTGAAGACGAAAAGAAAAAATAAATGTAGTCAAAGAGAGATCCATAGGGAAGCTAAGTCAAATGGACCAAGAATTTAGTTTCTATGGATGCCATCAAGAAAAAGAGAGAATATAGATTTAGAGACGTTATCACATCTAGTATGAAGGGGTTAGGAATGTCACTTATGAGTGGATTGTGTATTGTAAAGCTAAGGAACTCATGCATATTAAGTGTTTAGCCTCCATATAATATAACCAAAATTCCTTTTCAATAAAATAAAAGTTGATTTAATTTTTTGCTATCTATTTTTTTGTCTCTTTTCATGAATAAGTGCATTAATAATTATGCATCCAAGTTTCCCTTTATTAAGATCCCTAGACATGATTATTACGTTACCTAAAAAATCTATGTATCTTACTCTAAATCTTTTAATGTTTATATTTTCTTGTAATTTAAATACTTTGTTTTATCTTTTCATTTTTTTTTGTAATCAGCTTTTAAGAATGTTTTGCTCCTTTATTTTATATTCTCCTTTAAACCCATCCTAGATTTGAAATGATATCAAATAAAATATATTCATCCCACTAACCTAAAAATTACAAAAATTGATCACAATGCTTCATAAATCTTCTTTTATTTTTCAAGTCTAAGATTTTATTAAGTTTCTAAGTGCTTGTGTGCTCCAAAAAGTTGGACATTGTCAAATGTTTAATGTTTAATTGGTGCATGAAAAGTGTTTGCTTGCTTGTGAGGAGCATTAAACCTAACCCTAATTTAATCTATCATCGAGTCCAGCTTTTTAAAGGACTTTAGAGTTTTAAAATCCATTTTAGACTTATCAAACCTACTTTAGTCTTGGGGCCCACAATTGAATAAAGTAAGGTATTTAAGTGATTCTCTAGGGGAGAGGGCCCAGTAGTCGTGCACCCTAACTTCGCGCTTCTAATTATCCTACGTCGAAATTTCAAATCACTCCCAATTTTTTACAGCGGCTTACTTGGCAAGTTCTCTGCTTATAACTAAGGTTTCAGGGCCACATCATCAAATATGATGCCACATCAGCATGCGTTTTTGTCAAGGTGTCGAAAAAGGCCCCAAAAAATAGTGAGACCAATTCTCGTGCATTACATCATGAGTAGTTGAGCGCTGATGTGGTATCACATGATTGGTTGCTTTTTAGATCAAAAGCATACATTTTGTTTAATTATGGATAGTCAAATCACAACTATTGGACATTATATAAACGACTATTGGGTATTATATGTACGATTGGGTGCACGACTATTGGACCCCGCACGACTATTGGGCCCTCTCCCCTAGTAGATTTTGGATCCATCTTTTGTTTGGAAAGTAAGTTTGAATTCTAAATTTACTTTTAATATTTTTTTATTACGGATTTGATTTTTCATAGGTCATTCATTATTACAATGATTGAATTTATTTTACCACGTTTCATGATTGTTCTAGAAAGCTTTTGAGAGTTTTTAGTGTCACTCTCAGCTATTTTTTAGCATGTTGATTTGTTGATTAATGATAGTGATTAACTTGATAAGTGGTAGTTGTTGAAATAGGTTCCTTTTTAAGTATAATTAAGTTTAATAAATATAAATTAACTTTTACATAAGGTTAATAAATAGATTACCATGAAGATATTATATTAAACTATTAAAATTAATGTTATCAGCAAAATGTAAATATTCAAATCATGTGTATATTGGTCTATGATATTAAAAAAATATTTTATTAGTTGTTAGTCGTTAGAGTATTACATTCATTAAGTGTGACGAAAAATAACAAATTAAGAAATTATATTTTATGACTTAATTTACGGTGCATAATGAAATAATTATTATATTAGCTTTAATCTTATTTAAACATTTTTTGTTAAGGACATGAAACTTGACACATTATTCTATGACAACTATTCATGAAGAGTTATGTGTTCAATTCATGATAGATTTTATGAGAAGTTTATGACAATTCTTGGACATGAAATTAATGGGGAGTTACAAAATAGATTTTATGACAAACCTCATGGAATAGACAATTAAGGAAAAATAGGACAATTTTTAGAAGGAATCTTATCAATATTTATTTGGGAAGTGGGAATTTATGGCCAAGTTGTACTGTAACTTCTATAAATTGAAGGTGTTTGTATGCATTTGGGGAGTTGTGGGATTTTTGTAGGTTGTGAGAAGGATGAATGTTTTGGATTGGTTCAGGATGACTTCTTATGAAGGATATATTTGATACTCCAAGTTTGGAGGAAATGACATTCATGTTAGGTATTAGACATTTAGGATATTATAACTTTATTTTTTATGATTATTTAGTTTTGTGCCTACCTCTTTCACTTTCTTACGATAATTATCTTTACTTTTGGATATTGATTTACATGTAAAAAAAATCTTATTGTATGCACTCATCTTAGCCTCATCAAATTTGGGTGATAAAAATGATGAAAAAAAAAAAATTACTCACTATATTGGGTGCTGGCAAGAAGTTGAGTCCATTTTTTGGCCATTTATTGGAAGTTTTTTCCCTGATTTTTAGAATTCAACACAGTTTCCCTTAAAATTTGAAGCACTTAGAGATGGAATCTTGAAAAAAGTCACTAATCACAAAATGTAGTACTCGGAGTCTAGTTTCGAAACATGTAATTTATTTCAATACCCAGATGATACAAATTGATTTTCAATAGGTGTTTCTAAAAACCACTATTTAAAAGTCACTTTTTTTCCTTTTACCATACCATGCATGTGTACGTCATCCATATTTTGACCTAAATAATCATACTTTTCTAAATCCTTTTGGAAAAAGATTTGTAACTCACTAAAGCACGCTTTCCATATTTTTTTGTAATTTTTATTGAATATTTAAAAAAAAAAAATTATTGGCCATATTTGGTCTTTTGAAAAATTGTCATGTACGTCACGTACAAGATGACCTAAACTTATCATTTTTTGAATTTTTTTAATTGAAAAGAATTGTCTGAAGTATGCTTTCGTACAATTTATTTTTCAAAATATTATGTTAATAAAAAGTTATTAAAATACTAAAAAACCCTAATAATTCAAGTTTATGGACCTGTTTCATCAAAAATTAATCAAAAAATAAAATAAAATATCCAATTGTAATATATATATATATATATATATATATATATATATATATATAATCTACACTATCTCATCTATAATGGGTTTTAATTTCAGCAAAAAATTTTGCAAAAAAAATCTGTAGACATATGCTCAAAGTCACTATTTTCTTGTGACATTGTCAGGACCTTCAACTTGCAGGTCAAACCAAGTCCAAAGCTTAGGTTCAGGTGCACAAGAATTTTCCTAAACCAAAAAACAAAGAAAATATCTAACCAAAAAATCACATTTTAAAAAACGGGATCTCATTTTGAAACAGGATCCTGTTTCATAATTTTTTTTTATGATCTTAAGAAACGAGACCCCATTTCAAAATCAAAACCCATTTTTAAAAAAACAGGATCCCATTTTCAAACGATCAAAATAGGACCCCGTTTTTAAAAAAATGGGATCTGTTCTTAAAATCATAAAAAATTATATTTTTTATGATTTTAAGAAACATGATCCTACTTTTTAAAAAGGGATCCTATTTTGAAAATAGGACCCTGTTTCAAAAAAACATAAAAAAATATTTATTTTATGAAACGGGATCCCATTTTTTAAAAAACGGGATCCCATTCCTATTTTTGGCTCGAGGTCCAAAACCTAAATGAGTTCTTGTTTATTAAAAAGTGATCTTGTTTTGTTGAAGCCAATTTCAAGTTTTTTTCTAAGGCAAAAGCTTCCACATTTTGTGGACTCATCTTCTTGCATTTACCCTATTCTTTCACCTCACCCTCACAAGATCTTATTGATCACAATGTGGTAAATATTATAGATAAAAATGCTTACTATCATCATCAATATGATCTTGAAAATAAATCATATTGTTTAATTATTGGGTTGTTTTTATTAGATAAGAAAGAAACAAGAATCCCAACCCTTTACAATATTTGTGTAATGCCTCGCCATAGAACCCTAGAGGACAACACACTACATCACTTAAAAATGAGATTTTTTTTTTGAAGTCCAACATACCAAGATTGTAGAACATATGCTAAAAAGAATCTACAACTAAGTCCTCTATGGTTCCATGACAACGTTACTAGAATACTAATAACCAAAATAACAAGAATTATACATCATCTCATTATACAATTTTCATCTAAAAATATAAGGTTCATTTAATCCATCAAATTTAATGATCTACCAATAAGAATTATCCATATCATGTCATCAATATAATAACATTTATGATCATTACAATCAACTAACGTATGCAAGAGATAACATTTGCATTATCCATTACAAGAGAGAGTTCACAATAAATTGCAACATTACATCATTACAACAATGCTTCCCTGAGATCAATAGAGAAGAATATACATCTGACTTACATTACATGATACAACTATTTTCAGTTCAATACAAGTGCATGAAACATAATCCACTCGAATTGGATCAAGTATTAGAGTCCACAACACCAAGAGTAGTCGCCACACACACGAACAACCACAAGGGAACCCAATGGATGAATAAGCACAATCCACCTGACCATGTGGAACTCTAAGGTCCACCCCCTATGCTAGGAGATAGCAGAAAGGTCCCACAAAAACAATCAAGGTGACCACAAACTTACATAACAAGGCTAGACAGAGGATAACTGACAATGCAACTTAATAGCACATAAGATCATACATAGCTTCCAGAGGACATCACACACAAAGGAGAGAGAAAAAATAAGGGAATACTAGTCTACAGAGGGAAGAGTGTCATCTCATGGCCTTGACATGGGTTACCCTAACATTCTAGATGCTAACCCCTATCCTTGGGTTACCCTAATAGCCCATACATTGGACCTCATCTATGGTTACCTTGACAATCTCTCACTAGATGTCAGCCCCATAGGGTGACACATGCAAAACCAATCTCCCTTTTGTGTGGAAAAGGAAGTTGGTCTTGCCAATCAGGCCTTCTCAACCCATCCTTAGCCTAAACGAGCACTACATGCATGGGCGAGGCATTCACTTATCTTGATTAATGTATAACCTACCCACCCCCCTAATTCATTTTAATTTATCACTAGGTTATGAAACTCCCACATGGGTTACCCTAATGCCCCCTTGTGCATCGACCCCCATTGAGAGCCACTCCCCCTGCTAGTAGCTAGAAGACCCAATAAAATCAACAAGGTAAAACCATCATGCACAAAATGAAAACCACAAAAGTACATAACTTGAGCAAGGTATGGACCATGTCGCTTTCAAACACAATTGTAATAACAAGTGGTGCATGGCTAAAGACTCTCAACAACACATCACAAGTATCACGTCAACCAATTCAAGCCTCCAACTTAACAATTCAACCAATAATATATTTTCCCCAAGCCTCTGGAAGACTACCAATAATGACATTACACAAAGGGCTTCAATTGCATCAATAACCCAAAAGCACCTAATTTTTCATCAATCAAACACTTATACAATGCGAGCAATTGATCAAGCAATACAACCACTTAAGCAAGTCACAAACAATCAATCAACCAAGACCATGAAGAAATTTGCAACTCATGCAGTGATACATATCAATTTAATCGTTAAGAATTTCAAGTAGAATTACTAGATAATACATTGCACAAATCTAAATCTAATAAGCTAAAACATACATTTTAAATACATAAAGAACTATCTTTTCAATCAAAGGATACAAAATATAAACTTGAAACCTAATGTCTACTTAGATTACTCATCAACTTAACCCATTTATCTATAACAACTTAGATGCTCAATTTAATTAAATAACATTTCCTTTTTATTTCTTCATTGTTCCCTATTCTATTTCATATAATGAACAAAACCATATAATAATCACACACACACACACACACATATAAACATACATACTCAAATATAATCTTTTAAATCTACAATGATTTAATAGTATGAAGAGCAAATTTAAGACGGAATGAATAAAAGCCTACTGTGTTACTCTTAATCTAGGGTTACACAAGGTATAAAATTGATATCAACAAAGGCAATGAAATATTCTCATGTCTTACTAAAATATATACTATTAAACATATTTGATTACTAAAACTCATCTTCTCATTATAAATACTACAACCTATATTACCCAAAATAATTTAAGCAAAATATTAAATTTATTACCAATCTACTCTCAATAAATTAAACACCCATTTAATCTAGACTTTAGAATAAATACTAATAATGGTACCCAATTTTTAATTATCTACATATCCCAAATAATCTTCGTCATCCTTTCCCGGAAGGTAAGCTTAAAATTTATCACATACCACACTTTCAGGTAAGGAGATAGAGGTTCATCCATAACATGAAATATATATACATAACATGTATTCCATGGATTATCCACAAATGCTCAAAGAAATTTCATATAACATTATCAATGTACATACACCAATAAGGGTGTTACAAATCATCTATTTCAATGATATAATAAACAAGAATACATAACCTCTGGTGCCTAACTCGCACAAAGTATGAATACATAATTTAATTGTAGTGCCTCACTCGCACAAATATGGAACATGTCTCATACACAATGTGCAGTACTCATACAAGTTTTCATACAATGGATATGATAAGTGCATCTATCTCATAAGTGTATTGCTCGCACAAAGGGTGAAATTTGCATAAATTATAGTAGTACAGTTATAATGATCATTACTCGATCTACTAAACACAATGAGTATGAAAAGTATATTCCGCACACAAATGCACAATGAAATAATTAATCAAGTGTTTTATCCACACAAAGGAATCATGAACTCACTCTAGTGCATCACTCACACAAGAACAACAATATTATGAAATATACATTCACTCACATAAGTATAGAGAACATTTCTTGTTCAAGTATAAATAGTGAGTAATTAAAGCAACAATTTTCTATGGTAAGCATACAATCATCCACGCAGTTGTGTCATTCACACATAGCATGAGAAGTGCATTATTGAAATAGTATCATTCTCATCTAGCACATATGTACAAGTAATTTCATTAAAACAAACAAGCATTTAAGATTCATCACCTCATTCACTTCTGCCTTGTCAAATAGACAGATCAAGTTATGTATCAAATCAACTTCTATCATGAATTGCCAATGAATATTCTCAAGACATCAGAACCTTGCATTTTTGAAAGATCTCATGGATTAAATCAGATCCAATTCTTTAATGAATAAGACAATTTTCAACAATCATCTTGTCCCCCCTAGTACCGATTCAAACATTCTTTCCTTAAGCACCCCTCATAGGTGTCTTACCTTCATGAAGGTTCGACCAATATTTATTTATTATTTTCCACTTCATTTACTTCACAAGCATTTGTCCTTCTTTCTCTCATCAGAATTTTTTTATTTTCTCCTTCCCTTATATCTTGTCAACTCCATCCTTTACATCATCAGAGAGATCTCTCTTCACAACCTATTTCTCTTATTAATCCATTTTATTGCCACATCGTCATTCATGGGCTGTCACCATACACTATCCATCTTGGTTTATTTCAAATAACACTATATATTACCCATCTTGGCTTATTTCAAATATTCATCAACACTCTTACTAGAAATGAAATCGTGACTAAGGCGAAGAGGTCTCACACATCTAAATTTCTTGAATTATCAAACTATGCCCAAACTTTTAATCGGTTCCAATTAACTACACAAGAATCACCTATACTAGAGTTTGCTTTTCAATGCAATAGGTTCATATACTATAATGCAACCAAAGCATAGAAGACTCAAGGCCTGAGCGTTGAACATGAGTGCTCTGATACCAAAATGTAACGTTTGGAAAAATCTCACTTACCAATAATAAATCTTAATCTCCATAATTATTATAAAACTGTGCGGGAAACAAGGAATAATTCAATTGCTTTCATTATTATATTTAAATGGAACAACATACATCCATAAATCAAGTGTATCAAAATAAGGTTATGTCATTTTAAGGTATAGCCTTATATTCTTACACAAGATTTATCATTTCAACAATGCATGTAAATTGAAATACTGTAAAGTAATAACAAAACACAAATGCAACCACAAGGAATCCATAACACAAAAATTTCATGAGTGGAAAACCCTCGTAGGGATGAAAAACCACTCGTCAAAAGTGCCTTACTGGCTTAATGAAATGCCTCATAGGAAGAGCCTTACTGGCTACAAATTCTCAATGATGACAAGATGCCTTGCGGGCAATGATCATACTGTCTCATTGACATGACCATTCATTACATATTTCTCGATATCATGAGTATCACGCATAACAAGGAACACATGGAAGTTCCTTTACAATTTTCATAAGTCTACAAGCAGCACTTTCAAGTTCACCATTGAATCATCCTTGCATAAAAATTAAGGTATTTCCCACACTATCATGAATATCTTCCAACTATTTGCAAACAAATCCATTCTACCTCCAATGACCTCTCAAATATCACACAAGTACTCTAAAAATCAAAACCCATCACGTAAAGTTGCATGAGAGTAATCCTAGGTCTACTAGAATGCACACAAGCCTATACAGTTATACTATTAATAAATCCTAATGACGATGGTGCTAGATTATATTATCATATTCCAAAATACAATTCATTAGTCTTTTGAGCTCCTTAATTAAACCAAGTAGATAATTGATAATCAACTATTAATATTAACCCATTGAATATTATCAAAGAAACCTTATACATAAATTAGTAGAAAAATATATATATATATATATATATATATATATTAGACTGAAAATTATTAAGAAATCAGACCTAATGCAATGCTAATAGTTTATACATATTCAGATTCAATCCTAAATCATAATAATTATAACACTCTAAATTTAATAGGTCAAAATGTGAAAATATCCAACATGCTATCAATCCATGACTTTGGTAGTCATGTCCCATAAACCAAAACCTATTAAATCATCCTACTAACAAAATATCCATCTAACCGCTTTTCCAAATAAACCTCAAAGTATAAATTAATCCTTCTGCCATACTGTTGCAAAAGATAAACCTAATGGTTACTAGAAACTTGAAAGATAATAGTGGTTCTTACAATCTCCGAGTTAAGTGGCTACATACAAAAGAATATTGGGAAATACTAAAAAAAGGATAAATAAAAAATTCTTGATATGAAATGTGTTTGATATGTTTTCCATGCATTAGAAACAAATACTTAGAGGATTTGAAAATGCGAGTACTAAAAACATGGCTGAATAACCAGTAACATCATATCTATTGTGGTAAACTTGAATTGCTAAAGTTGTAAGTTTCATAGACATCTTCAAGAAATAAGGAACACAATAACTGATTATTACAAAAAAAAGACTTGAAGGCTAGTATCAATAATCTTTTAGAACATAATTTGAAAGCAAAGAAACAGGTACATTTTTTATATCAGGGCCAGAACCTTCAAGGAAATTCTCTACTCTTTTAAATATGGTGATTGAAATTCTAGTTAGCTCAGTATAGAAAATAATCTTGTATATAAGGTATCATGCTTCTTTACATAGATGTTTTATATTAGAAGACAAAGAAATAACATGGATTGTTCCCTAAATTGTACCTAACTATTGGATGTGATAATTGTGGTTTCAGGAGACTTTATAGGAACTTAAAAAGTGAAAAGTTAACGATCATTCTGATGCAAGCTAGGGGCTTTCATTTCATGAGGGTCTTGGAGTACACACGTTTCTCTTAGGACAATTACATTTTCATAGAATATTATCTGCAATAAAAATTCACTGTTTCATCTAAGAAATATAAGAATATGATTAACATACAGATCATAAAGCTGAGAATTCAGTTAAGGATAAGCATCTACAAACCGAAATCTAAAGGAACAAACATATAGGGCGATCAAGGTTGTTGCAATTGTGAAATACATCCAAGCTTGGGTTGTATGAGACTCACGACTCCCTCTATGGAGGGTGCACGGCCGGGAGGGCTAGGCCTTCACAAATCTTTTAAAAAAAATCTCCCTACTATAATTTAAATCACAATATTCCCCATTCGGTGATTTCTGAATCAACAAGGCATCAAGACTAAAGAAAAACTAGTAATACTGTAATTATGATTACAAATGTATATATCGATATATATATATATATATTGCAATTTATGTTAAATACAGAGTATATATATTTATATATATCTATTACAGGGAAAATAATCCAAACACCTATAGACAAAGTATCAGGGAGGGCATAACCTACCGACGAACAGAGGATAGATGGTTAAAGATAAACAACTGATCAAATTGCAAGCTAAGTGTGCAAGGCCATTAGGTTGGGCTATTGGTGAGTTAATCAAGCTTTGGAAACCCTATATTGAATACACAAACCTGAGTGAACTTGTAGTGTGCCTCAATGGTAGGATAGAACTTCATCATCAAATTTATCACAATAAAAGAAGTAGTGGTTTCCATATTGGCAAGCTATTTGAGACTTGTATGGATCTATCAATGTTTACCCACGATGAGACGTCATAAATTGTTATCACTTAACAAGTGTGTTGATTGGACTTTTAAGTCTATGGTAAATTGGGTGTTGCTAAGTTTCATTATTTCAAGGAACTTATCAAATTTGCAATATTTATAGATTAACTAACACTGCACATTTATATCACAATTGGTACCTTGTATCAATCTAGTCTGCCCGTATAGGGAACAATAACGGATTCCCAAAAGAGCAGCCTGCTTATCAAGGCAATCTTTAAAAGAAGGCTATTTAGTAGTGAAGCAAGGCAGCATATTGCTCTAGATAAGGACCAACTCCCTAGTAGCAAACATTAGAAAATTGGTGTCAAACTTCAACAATAATCTATTCTAATCCAAAGGATAGTGGTTTCATATTAAACATATTTGCAAGGACCCTCAACACCGTGCTTCCCTCAAATTTACCTCAAACATTATAATGGAAATCAAATTATCAGAATTAGTGAATAGCATATCTCAGACCGAAATCTCAAAATAGAGATAAACAAACTCTGTAACTTATTAAGAATTATCTTAATATCATGGACAAATTGAACCGCATGATGTATTAATTTGCAAGTAATAAGATAAATATTTAAATAGATTGGAGCGAAAACCTTGATTCAGTTATGGTGAAATGATTAAAAGAATACCAGGATTCGCTGGAATTGCTGCCAACCGATAACTAAAGAATGAAAGGTGCCAGAGAAAATAAATAAATGGTATATTTTGAATACCACAGAGATTACATGACAATCTCTTATCGAATCATCCCCCCCATTCCTTTTTTGTTCTCATTCTTGAATCTTTAACACCATTACATGCAATATCTTTTCTAAATTCTTGATTTACTTGCTTCAGAAACTCTCTCCCCAACATCCTTTTTCAGTTATCATTTTTGCAAAGAAAATGGGAAAAATTATGAAAGCATTTATGTCCCCCTTCCTTATACCTTTTTCTCTCCTTCAAATATTTCCTCCCCCCAAATTACTCAATAACTGAATCTTTAAAATAAAAGTAACGAGATCTTGAAAATAAAAATAATACTTCTTTTTCATACTTAATATTTATCCTTGGTAAATAATAAAGAAATTCCTTTTAATTGTAATTTTAAATATTCATTCCAAATAATTATTAAAGAATATCATTCAATTGCAAAATAATAAAAATAATAATTATTCTAAATAACAAAACATTATCGTTTAATTGCAAAAATAAAATCTATAATTATATTATAATAAATTCCTTTTATTTCATTACACTTTTATTTTGCCACAAATTATTTTAATTAAATATTGTAAAATACGAACAATAAAAATAGGGGTCGTGACAGTAACTAGAAGCATGCTAATCGAATGACCACTAAACACATGCATTTGCTATCAAGATAATGTATAGGCCAATGGGTAAAGATGAAAGTTGAGTTTAAATATGTGATAGCCTAGTAAACACCACAAATACTATGGGTTCAATGTGAAGGCCATGAAAATAGTGACAAGGAAAAAGATTCAAGTGAAGGATACAAGAAATGTAATGCCCCCACCATGAAACCCTAGAGGACAACACACTAACACCTAAAATTGAACATTTTTTTTTAAAGTGCATTAAACACATGATTATAAATGAAACATTAACTCAATGAACATACTATCAAGCAATACCTGACCACAAAGTAAAACAAAAACCGGAACGGTAACAACATCAACAACACAACTCAAACTAACCTTGTATACGCATAAAAATGGCCATGTCTATAATCCCGACAATTAATTAAATATTTATTATTTAATTAATTTTTCTAAAAATCCTCTACATATGATTAAATTTAATTAATTTAATTATATTGTTCATTCATCTTATTCTTCCTTCATAATTAAATAAATCTATTTTATTTAATTATTTTCATATGTCCACTTAATTAATTAAATAAATACATTTTATTTATTTAAATTAATTATCTTTGTTTGAATTTAAATTAAATCTTTTGACTTAATTAAGTTTAAATATTTCTCTTTCTTCTATTTTAATTTCTTCTTCTAATTAATTAAATGTTTCATTTAATTAATTTCATAAATGTGATTTAATTAAATAAATCTTATTTAATTAAATATCTTATTCTTTCTTTCTAAAAACACAACTAGATATTTTATTATCTTCTATTTTCTTCTCATATCATAATTAAATATTTTATTTAAATATGAGATCTTCTGCTTTCTTCAAAAACCCTAATTAAAGCTTTATTCTTATCACAAACTTTCTTCTGCTTTAAAAACTTAATTAAATATTTCATTTTAATTAAGAAAAAGCTGAATCTTGTTTTTAGGTTTCTTCTATTTTCTCTTTAATTTCATCCTTCTTCAGCCATTCGATCTGCCAGGAATTATCACAACCGTTAATCAAGACAGCCAATCAAAATCATTCGAAAAACTCTATAAATACCTGTGTGAATCCAAGCATTGATAATAGGCAATTAATTAGAGTTCATGCATTTAATTCATTTAGTATTCATTTATCATAGCATCATGGTTATTTCAAGCATATTAGTCTTATTCCATATCATAGCTTAAATCTTGCATCATATATCATCTTCGAATCTCGTTCTTTAGGAAGACAGTTTGTTGAGCCTAGCCTATAATCTGAGAGCAAAAGCTGGAATCGACAAAAACACTAAAGATAGAGGACGATAGGACGACAATCGAAGTAGAATACCGAGTTTGCATTTACTTACTTCTTTCGTTCTGTTTTGATACAATGTCTTATCAGTGTGCTTAAATAGTATTTTATTACAATTCATTTACACATATTATTTTTGACCACAAAGACCTTACAGACAGGGTGTGACACATAGATACTCATGCTTGATGAGCATGATGGCTCAACATGGGGGACCCGATGCTATCTTTGAATCAACAACCTCCATTGGGATTAAGGCACACTCAAACCTAGAAATTCAAGTGGAGTCGATGCCTAGTACCTGGAACCTACAGCAAACCACACGGTCAAACATATACATAGGAAAATAGTCAATCTATTGGACACTAGGAACACTGAGAGGGGGGGTGAATAAGTGTTCATTGATTTTAATTTCCAAAATAGATCCAAAAAAATTAATAGCAATAATTAAACTTCATATAGCATTTGCAGCACATAATAGATGAAATCATGCAGTCACATTAATGAACACCATAACACCAAATATTTTTACGTGGAAACCTTGTTAGGGGAAAAACCACATTGGAGATTAATCCACAATGTTTACTCTGTTAAAAGTAAAATAGAAAGAAGAGGAATGCACTTGCATTTAGGTGCACTTCCTAGAGCTCACTGCTCAATAGGAAAGGCTCACTACCTTACAAGCAAAATTAAGATTACAACAAAATTTTGAACTGAGAGAACATCTACAAATGCCAGAATTCAGTTCCATTGAAGCTCACGATCAAATTTCAGATCTCTTAACTGGATCACACTTTTGCTTTACTTTGCATACTAAAACTATTCTTCCTTGAAACAACTGATCTTCTCTTTTCCCCCTCTTCTTGATATTCCTTCACTACTGCATTATATCTACTACCATGACTTGCATATCACACCCAAAATGGTTTACAGATCTCCTTTATATACCCACTAAACATAAATTCAATGTATGTTGGCCTCACAAGAAAATATAATAGTTTTGCTTATGTCAGCTCAAATCACTAATTAGAATCGATGCGTACCCACACAAGTCAGCTAGACTTTAGTAGGGACCCAACCAAGATTTCAAACATAGGAAATAGAAAAATACGTATTCCACATATATCCATGATACACCATATGAAACATGTCGGCCACAATGGAAAATAAACCATGAAACATGCTACCGAATATCTTAACTCGAACTCTAACTTAATACTATACCACAAAACTCATCAGAGGATAGTGTAAATGCTAAGAAATATTTTCTAGAGATCCACACCATGAAATAATGATCTGAAAAAGTGATTGGATCAACTTGCCAACCGGATGTCCTGTTCTTCATTCTTTCTACCGGTAGATTATAGAGTCTTAGTTTCCCTGCTGGTATAAACAATGTTGATACTATGGATCATACTGCTAACACTAGTTGCCATCAATGACAACACAAGTAGCCAAAAATGATCTCTCAGAGCCATATGCCAACAATCTCCCCCTTTGGAATTGATGGAAACAGTGAAAAATTGACTAAGTGTCAAAACAAAAAACTCAGCAAGACCAAAATTACTGCTCCACCTATGGATGTCAAGGAAATTTTTCATTGCATTCTCTCCACCTTTGACATCAATGAAAAATATCTACTATATCCACTCTACACTTTTCTTCCTATTCTCTCCCTTTAATATTTTACTGCACTTACTCTTACTCCATTCTCTCCCCAACTGATGATGCAAAAATTGATCAAAATTGGACAACTATTGTAATAATTCAAAAAATCATTTTATACTTAGCTTTCATTTCTGGAAGGAATTTCTTCCAGGAGTCCACCACAATCCCAATAGTTATGATCAATTTTTTATTCTCTGAATTTTTGTTGATGATTTGAATAAGAGACTCAAGAATGGTGATTGCATCTTCCAACTTTTCTCTTGACTTAAGCACTTCAATCATCTACTCTAATCTCTCTTCAATTATGTCTTTCACTTTGCAGAAGGTGTCAATAAGAGTATTCCTAGCAAGGTGGACCTTTGCATGCTGAACCTGTAGAGCATGAACCTTCTTCTTAACATCTTCATTCTTGTCCAAAGTCATACTGTAATCTTGTCCAGTTCTGACAAGCTCTTTTTTTATTTCCTCCAACTTATCCTTGTACTTTCCTACCACATGAGGCCACTTAAGACAATAATTGAAAAAATTATTGGTTGAATCAATGCATTGTCTCAGCTCATTCACAACTTGGAAAGGGATAGCCTAAATTGCATCTTTAAATGGGAAATTATTTCCTCCTCTTTTCTATCCAAAGGAACTGATTCCATGGCTTCCTTAACACACTCAATTAGTTCTTCTGGGAGAACATCCTGTAGACTCTCTAGCTCAATATTATTATCAGTAAAGTATCTTGCTAGAGTGTTTTCAATAATATCCTACTCATAAGATGGTCCATTTAACCATATGTCTGTTATCTTTTGCATACCATCTTCATCTTGGATGATTTGCACTATCTTTAACTTGAATAGAGCACCTTCTTCATCACTATCTTCAGCTATTATTGTAGACACGTAAAAATGACTTAGGCCTGCAAGCTCTATTTTATCACTTTCATCCTAGCATAATTATGAAATTTAATTATGTCCTTGGTCCACATTTAACTATTAATTAAATAATTCATGATTATTTAATTAATTCATATCTCTTTTATTCTTCATGATTATTAAATAAATAAATTATATTTATTTATTCAATACGTCACTAAGGGTTTATTATCTTCTTACAATTAAATAAATTTATTAATTTATTTAATTACCTTTGTTCATTTATTCTTCCTGATTATTAAATAAATGAATTTCATTTATTTATTTAATGTCACTAATTCTCATAATTAAATGAATTTATTAATTTATTTAATTATTAATCATATCCTCTAAATTAAATAATTATCTTTAATTATTTAATTGCAAAATTTAACATTTCCCTCATTTAAATGAATGAAATTATTTAAAATGATCTCACATTCTTGACTGTCAGTTCATTTTAGTAAATAATCTGAAAATCGATTATTTATTATAGCACAAAATCCATATTTTGAATTTATTTAATTCAAAATGGTAATCTTCTTCCAAAAATCAAGTGATTGAGCACATTCTTGATTTTCCAAATCTGCTTTTCAGTCCAACTCTTATCTTCTTGATTTTTTGAATCTCATAAATCAAGTAGTCTTTATCTTCTTGATTTTTGAAAATATTTATCTTTTTGACTAATTATCACATTTATTCTCGACCGTCGATTTGATTTTCTCAAATGGCATCTTGACCACTCATTTAATGATTTTTCCCTAACCTTGATTAGGGATTGTCACATGAAATATCGTCCACTGATTTTAGGCTTCTGTCAGCTTTCAATCTTGTCCGTCCATCCAAAATTGTATTTTCTATAAAATGACAATTTTTCTCACATTTTCAACTACTCACGCTCATTCTTATATGTCACAACATTTATGATATTTTCGTACTTGATTTCATTAAGTCTTAGGCATTTCTTGGCAGTCATTTCATCATTTTATCATAGGCATATACATTTATATTTCAAATCCTTCAAAGCTTGTTTAGGACTTTGTCATAGTCTTTGGTATCAAATTGCTCACACATTCATTTTGAGAGCAACAATCAACAAGTTAGAAGGTACTATGAAGGTGAATCATGAAAGCTTCAACGACTGACAGGTATAATCATTCTTGTTTTAGTTCTCATTGTACTTGATAGCTTCTTTGGGTTTGTATGCTTTATTATTTGATAATTCAACCTTAGGAAATTAACCCATTGATACATTGATACATTGAGACATAAGTCAAGCTTAGAGTGGTTAGACAAACCTTTCTCCAAACATTGTCCAAACTTAATCATCATTTTAAACTTAGACTTTGCATTGTCCACCTCTAGTCCTCATTTTGAACCTAGACTTTGCATTAATCGACTTATTCCTTTGTCAACATTACCATCTTATTCCTCATTTGACAATTTGGCTTTGACAACCTTGTCATTTTGCATCAATCATTTCCTTAGTCATCACCTTGTATTGTAATCCTTTTATCACAAAAAAAAAAAAAACATAGGCTAGTATCATCCTTACATTTAGTCATCATTTTCATTACCCTCATTTGAGCAATTCCCTTTTATGGTGGAAACTAGACTCCAAAGAAAGAAAAGACAAATGGAAAACTTTGGACAAGAGTCTAATTCCAATGTCACCAATCACACTTATGACCCAAATTGTACTTTTGACGACCCATTTAGCAACACGAATACTCAACCTCTCACGACCATACCATCCTCATCAAACAACCCCTTTGGACCATTCTTACGTAAGGATGAATATGGACAAATACTTGAGGAAAACCTAGAGGTAGTAGCACAAGATCCAGAGGCGACCTACTTTGTAGAACAAATGGTCTTATATGATAGAGACAAATATTTGGCCATATTTTTAAGTCAAGGAGCTAAATTACCTCATGGGTTTGACATTGATACCTTGAGATCGATATCTCCTGCCAATAACGTCAACAATACACATAACATGTCAAATAGTGGTCAACCCCCAAACACTACAAGCAATACCTTTTTTGATGCTACCTCACAAAATGTCACAATGACCATGAGTGCTACCTCCAACATTCCAAACAAATCCAATTCAATAAATGCTACATCCATTGGAGGATCACAATCCATCACAGTGCCCACAATATCCACAATACCATCACAATTGGCTGGAGCCACCTTTGGGTCCTCGACAGTGTGGGAAAGTTATTCCAATCCTTTATTTAACACTACGGTAAATGCCATGGGGGCATCATCAAGCCATATAAATCCTCCATTGACAACTACATCTAATACCATGAGTACATATTCATCATATCCTCGAATTGGTATCTCACATAATCCTTTGGGTGGAGGTAAACGACGTGTCTTTATTCAAGGACCACAATAAAATGTTAATACATTAACACAACCTAATGCCATCACCTCCCAAGGACAAAATATGACCATTTCCCTTGTACAAACCCAACAATTTGGACAAGGCAGTCAAAACACACAACCTATGGCATGATTCGCACATCAAAATATTCATGGTTGCCATATTCCCCAAATATTGACCCAAATGGTTGGGGGACACATCCCAACATACTCATCCCATATTCATACCCACCAACATTCCCCCAATCCAAACTCTCAATACCAACATGTACCTCAACAACACACCAACATCCACTCACAACAAATGGGGACCTATGGCGTACCAATCAATTTGATGTATGGGGCCACAAATGACCCTATAATCGATGCCTTACAAGAAAATATTATGGGTCTAGAGAAGACCATAGAAAACATAAAAATATCTAGCCATAAATCAGAAGTGTTGTATGATTTATCTATATATCCCTTTGATATGAACTTATACATGCCAACATTTCCTTCGGGATATGTGTCACCTAGTTTTACCAAATACAGAGGAAAGAAAAACCCTATCGAACACGTTCGAGAATTTGCAACCAATTGTATGGATGTCACATATGAACCAACATACTTGATGAGACTCTTTTCTAAAAGTCATGTAGGTCCTACCCTTGAATGGTTCTCCACTCAAAAAGATATCCAAACATGGGATGAACTTAAACGCAAATTCATAAAAAATTACTCATACAACATTGACATGGACACCTCTATTACTAGCTTATGCAATCTCACACAAGAGGACACTGCTGAAACGTTCATCCCATTCTTCCAAAAATGGAGAAGTCTAGCTAGTCATTGTCACATCGACATACCCGAAAAGGAAAAGGTGGACATGTTCGTGCAAACACTTCTAGGACCCTTAAAATATGCATTATAAGTGCATTGTTGCACAACCTTCACGGACCTAGTTGAAAAAGGTGTCCAAATTGAGAAAGCCCTTATTGCAAAGGGAGAGCTAAAATACGGTCCTAAAAACACAAACTCAAATCCTCCCATTGACAGAAATAAGTACTGAGTCAAAAATAAACATGTTACCAATGACGACGTTGTTGATGCCAAGGCTGTAAACACTATGGGTCCTATACTAGTTCTGAAAGGGGTTCAACCACAAAACAAGCCAACGATGAACACCCCCCATAAATTCCACCCCAAACAACCAAAATGGTCAAAACAGTCAAAATCAAGGACAATACCGCCAGACAAGACAATTCCCAAGGGGTCGCACATACACTCCCTTGGGTGAGCCCATGGAGGAAGTCCTCAAGAAATTCCTTTAGAATAGTCTCATCACACTTGAAGAACCAAAACCATATGACCCAGGGAAATTTAAACCACCATGGTGGGATGATAATTTCTTCTGTACTACCACCGGGCTAAAGGACATAAGACATCGTCTTGTCGACAACTCAAAAATATTGTGCAAGACCTTATCGAGAGTCGAATAATTGAATTGGATGGGCCACAATTTCCATCAAATTCCGACCATACCATTCATAAGAACCCATTGCAAGACCATGGTTCTAATAATGCTTCCACGTCAGGTCCTAAAACAATAATCAAGCCAATTACGCCCATGCCAAGTATGACTATTCTGGTGGACCTACTATAAATAATGTCTGAACTGACGAATACATCTACACCATCACAGTCAAATGAGCACCCCAATGCAATGCCACCACTCAAAGTGGCAAGATAACCATACCTAGTCCACCTCCTACTAGGAAACCTAAGATTACCATACCTGGTCCATCTCCTAGGTAGTCACAACCCGCCTCGACAACAAAGCAATGGCAACCTAAGAGTCAGTTTAACCTTATCGACTAGCTTGGAAAAACTCCCGCATAGATTTCCATACTTGAGCTGCTTCATATCTCTCCCACGCATAAGGCTATACCGGATAAAACCCTATAAGAGTCCTTCATCCCTAAGGATATTGATGTCAACCAATTTGAGACCATGGTGGGATACCTCAGTACACCTCATCATGTCATTTTTTCTGATCAAGATTACTCATCACCCAAGACCAACCATAATGACACATTACATAACAAAACTTTCATCCATAAGCACAAGGTCAGAAGAGTTTTAGTAGATGATAGAGCAGAGTTGAATATATGTTCCTTGAAACTCGTTAAGGCTCTAGCATTTTCTGATGCATGCGTGGACCCTACAAAGAGTATAGTCATAAAATAAAATGATGACGAAGAACGTTCTTCATGAGGTGTTATTTATCTTCCTATCAGAGTGGGACCAGTCATTGTGGATACAACTTGCCAGGTCCTAGATCTAGAACTACCTTACAACATCTTGCTCGGTCGCCCATGGGTTCATGCTCTAAAATTTTTTCCCTCCACATATCACCAATGCTTAAAATTCCCATTTGACAGCATAGAAATCACTATATATGGAGACCTCGACCCTTTTCAATATTGCACCAACCTAAGGGGTATTTCTAAAAACCGAGTGCCCATCAACCGAGAAGCTCCTAGCTCCTCTTCTTCTAAATACATTGACCTGTCCACACTTGCATCATCTTCCACATCCACTCTATCCACATCTTCCACCACGCCACCATCTTCCACACTTACTAAGGATGAGTCCAATGTCAAGATCCAGGACCTAGGCTATGGAGAATTCAAACTACATACAACATATAACATCACAACAATACCCAAGTCTCTAAAGGTCTATGGTCGACCATATTTTAGAATGGAACCCAAAGAAATTTTCAAAGTTCCACCAAAAATGGTTTTCATAAAATGGGGAGACATGAGTAATGAGGACTTTGCAGATATTATAGGATGGCTCTATAAAGAAATGGCCGACCTACCCCCTTTACCAGTTAAGAAATATGGCAAGGGATATGACATGATGAAGGCTAAGGGCTACGATGGAACTAGTGGCCTAAGCAGAAATAAAATTGGACAAAGAGAGCCCATAGAATCTTTCAAAATACCAAAGTATCTTGGATTAGGGTATGGATTGCCTGACAATGACGACCGACATACTAGTGGACTTTCGAGTGAGTGCGTGCATGCTTCATAAAGTTTTGAGACCGCTAAGGAAACCTTTACCAAAATCGACTCCCAAGAGTGGGAATTTGGCTCCCAAAGATCCTTAAGTGACTGTTGCCTCAATGATTTCTTCGTTGGAACGGGGGCACTTACCTCCGAACAAAATTTTTGGCAAACATTTAAAATCGATATGGCACCAAATAGTCATAGTCCCATTTCCCTTCCCCATGACATACAAGACCCAACATTTGAACCCCATAACCAGCAATCGAATCCATCTGAATTTCCAGATAGCACTGACAACCATGACTTGGAGTCATTTACCCCTTACTTTGACAAAAAATATGAAACAAGTGAAGGGGAATATTGGATAGAGTCTGATGTGGAATTGGATGATGATAATTTCATCTAAAATATCTTTGAATCCATCTACATGCTTTCTGCATCCTCCCCTAAATTCACCAACACTTATGATGGAATTTCCCTAGTCTATCCACAATTAATTGATTGGGACCAACAAGGCTCGCCAATCCTGGACACCTTTCAGAATGATGAGGCTATTGTAGAATTTATGGGATTACGTGAGGGTATACCAAGTGGTGATCACAAGGCACGATTCGCCATTGACCTAGATTGTGCAACCTACTTCAGTGAGACTGCTCCATCCTCTAGTCTTAAAATTAAAAATAAGAATAAAGTAAAAAATGAAACGTCTTTAGGTGAAAACCGAAAGGCACCTTTTTACGACATAAAAGTAAAAACAAAGGACGTATCTGCGGGTGAAAACCTCTCTGAGGAACCCAAAGATGGACGACTGGACTTTCTTCCTATAACACAAGAGAAATTAGCTATGCTCATAGAGGACAGCATAGAAGACAACATATCAACATCAGAAGATCCCAAAATGGTCCTCTTTGCTGCATCCTTGACTGAAGAAGAGAGACTCTAATTTCACAAATTCTTTGTAGAACGTAAAGTCAACTTTCGCATGGTCCTATGTCGATATGCTGGGACTAGACCTAGAACTGGTGTTGCACCCTCTGCCACTATTGCCAAATGCCAAACCAGTTAAATAGAAGTTACGCAAAAAGCATCCTCAGGTCACTCTATTGGTCAAGAAAAAGTTGAAGAAACCTCTAGATGTTGAGTTCATACGGTCTATTGATTATGTTGAATGGATATCTAACCTTGTGCTAGTAATGAAGCCAAATGGAATGATTCGAGTCTGCAAAGATTTCAGAGACTTAAACAAGGCATGCCCAAAAGATGACTTTCCTTTGCTGAATATTGATATCATAGTTGACCTCACAATAGGATATGAGATGATGTTCCTCATGGACGGTTTCTCAGGCTACAATTAGATTCATATTTCCCTCGAAGATCAACATAAAACAACATTCACTTGCCCTTGGGGTACATACTGCTGGAATGTCATGCCATTTGGTCTTAAAAATGCATGCGCCACATATCAGAGGGCTATGACCACAATCTTTCATGACATGATACATAAAATAATGGAAGATTACGTAGACAACCTTTTGGCTAAATCAGTAGCAAGAAAATATCATCTCAAGGTGTTAGACACAATTTTGAAGAGACTAGAAGAATACAAAGTCCGACTGAATCCTAAGAAGTGTGTCTTTGGTTTAACATCTGGTAAAATCTTGGGATACATAGTTTCTTGAAGAGGCATTGAAGTTGATCCAGCAAAAGTCAAATCCATCATGGACATGCCTCCTCCCAGAGGAATAAGCAAACTCAGGACATTACAGGGCAGAGTACAATCTATCCAATGCTTTATAGCACAATTGGATGACAAGTGTCAACCATTCCAATATCTTTTGCGCAAAGGCATCCCCTTTGTGTGGACAAATAAATGCCAAGAAGCCTTTTAGCAAATAAAAGACTACTTACTGTCACCACCAATCCTCATGTCGTGCATTAATGAAAAACCTTTGATCTTATACATCTTTGCCACTGCTTCAACACTGGGGGCATTACTAGCACAAAACGACCAAGAAGCTAAAGAAAGGGTCATATATTATATCAGTCAAACACTGGTCAGGTATGAACTAAATTACACATCAATTGAACGCGCTTGTCTAGTAGTTGTCTTTGCTGCTAGAAACCAAGATCAGATTTGCAAACCGAAAAGACCTTCCACAGAAGAGAAAATCAGAAAAAGTAGAGAGGTTGCAAAAGAATGTGCAACATAATATTATTCGAGAATTCAATAATTAAAAGATAATGATTTTCTTTATAAAATCAAAGATGCATAACCCTAATATTATCTTGAGCAACAAGATAGCTCAAAAGATAAAGATAAGAACCTAAAACTTAGGAATTAAATATGCCTAAGTAAAGTTACGCAAATGTGTAATTAATAATTAATTACACCAACACCCCCCCCCATAAGTGCAACTTAGGGAGAAGCAGATTATTATGCAAAAATGAGTCCCAACAACAAGGCCTGATTAGATACTCATGTACAAATGCAAAGATGAGGTAGAGAAGGAAAACCCAGTGGGACAAAACCCCCCTACAATGAGATGACTACTACAAGAAGCACTGGAAGAACACTGTGGAGTAACACTGGAACCGCAATCTGACAAGCAAGGAAAGATACTTTTATCTACAACTGAAACCAAAACCGGAATCATGATAATGTGATAGTAGACCCAATGCCATGGAACACTCGAAAACTCACAAACTGGAACAACCCTGGAATCTGTGAAGCAACAGTAGATGAGATGATGATAGAATCTGGAAGCCATGTATCTCGATGCCGATGCCAAACTATGACTAAAACTCTTCCATGGGAAGGAGTACCAAAAATAGACTCTGGAACAATAACCATAAAAACATGGCCCTCAAACTGAGAAGAATCTGAACCAATGAGGATCAAGAAACATAATCTCCCAACTGAAGTGTGAACATATGAATCCAACATGTGTCAATCTATAGCAAAAAATGTGGCCAAAATAAACTATTAAACTAGATAACCCATATGAGTTGCCATCAAAACAAAATGGATATGGTGATCAAAGTGCATGCACACTCTAATTGGATTTATTATACAAGAAACCCCCCTGAATGGAACTTTATCATAGTTCATTTATTACAATAACCTGATGATTGTAAAAGGAGAGAAAACAAACATGCATAAACAAAAAAATAAAATAGACCTCAGATCTGTGTAGAGGACTAAATCAGCTTTCCAACGCCGCAAGAATGACAAAAAACGGATCACCGAGTCAAAAGATATGCCCTCCAGAGTGAAAACAACAACATCTGAGTTCAAAGTCCTGAAAAATAAATATGGAGCAAGATATGGTAAAAAAACTAGTACCACTGGATTGGTATCAGAATCAGCTTTCCAACAGTATCTCGTTTGCAGAAAATAGAGATCGTATGCAAAAAATACGCCCAATTTAGTGAAGGTTGCTCCAAAAAGGCCAATAAGGCCTGCAGGCAGCCCAGGGGGCTAAAAAAATGTAGCCCCATGCGGGACTAGGGGACCGGTCGCTAGGGTGGAGCCCTTGGTTTTCCATATGACCGCCGAAGTGCTTGAGGGGTTGGTCGGGGGCTGTTTGTGGGCCCGTGGTCATACATATGGCCACCGACTGGCGCAGAATGGCCGGCGGGGCTGAGCACATGGCCCTCGGCCCACCATAGGACCAGGGTGGATTGGAGGGAGCCCTCAGGGGCTGGCGGAGGGGCCCAACGGTGGAGGCCGGTGGTGGTGGTGGATGGGCGGCCACCCGGTGGTGCGACAAAGGCATAATTCCTTATAACTGGAGGCGCCAGCAAAGACATCGAAAAACACGTTTTTTTTTAAAAAAAAAATTTCGATTTTTCGTGCCTCGGGGAGCATGCTGGGGAGGTCGTACAGCCCCCCAGGGAATTTTTTTTTTCCTTCTGGACCAACTTCACCAAAATTGATGAAACGAAAGGCATTTTTAGGGTTTTTGGCCGCTGTGAATGCGATGGTGACCTCCGTTTGTGCTCAAACTGGTCCAAAATTTCGGCTACCCCTAGATCTTGCAAAAAATATCTTAGCCTGAAACCCTCACAGATCTGGGAAATGATGGCCAAAATCTGCAAAATAAAAGTCAATCCTGACTTTTTCCAGTGCTCTAAATCCAATGGTGAGGCCCAATCTGATCCAAAACGCTGCATCGATGAACTCAAGGCATGATACCCTCAAGGAATCTCGAACGAACCCTACAATGATTTTCTCAAAAATTGAGAAGGGGTTGCAAATCAAGGCTCTGATACAATGTTAGAAACCAAGATCAGATTTGCAAACTGAAAAGACCTTCCACAAAAGAGAAAATTAGAAAAAGCAGAGAGGTTGCAAAAGAATGTGCAACATAATATTATTCGAGAATTCAATAATTACAAGATAATGATTTTCTTTATAAAAGCAAAGATGCATAACCGTAATCTTACCTTGAGCAACAAGATAGCTCAAAAGATAAAGATAAGAACCTAAAACTTAGGAATTAAATATGCCTAAGTAAACTTATGCAAATGTGTAATTAATAATTAATTACACCAACATTTGCAGCTCATAAGCTAAGACATTATATGTTGAGCCATCAGACATAGTTGGTAGCCAAGATTGACCCCCTCAAATATCTATTGAGTAGTGCAGCATTGATAGGATGTTTTGCAAAATAGGTCATGATTCTAAGTGAATACGACATTCAACATGTCAAAAGAAAATCGATCAAAGGACAAGTGATTGCAAGCCAATTGGCAGACACACCTATACAAAGTGATCACCCCTTAGTGGTAGATTTCCCAAATAAGTCAATATTCTATACAAAACCAAAGTCACCCTGGAGGCTATACTTTGACAGATCACATACTAATCATGGCTTGGGGGTAGGTATATTGTTTATCACCCCTCAAGGAGATTCCATTCCCAAGTATTTCTACATAGCTTTCCCATTCACAAATAACATGGCGGAATATGAGGTACTGGTTATAGGACTTAGAATGGCAATAAAATGGAAAATCAGAGCATTGCATGTCTGTGGGGATTCTCAATTAGTCATCAGCCAAGTTAATGATGACTATGACATGAAAGATGAGAAGCTAATGCCCTACAAATGAATGGTTGAAAGCTTCCAGACATACTTTCACATGGTGACTTTTGAGCAAGTTCTGAGAACGCAAAACAAAGCGGAAGATGCCATGGCTACAATAGGATCTCTCCTTGACATTCCAAGCAATATGCCTCAGCTAGAATTCCTAATAAAACAATTGTTGGTCCCCACTTATGATGTTCTAGAATCGGAGATAGTCTGCGAGCTTGTTGGTCCCAATTCTCCCTGGTACCAAGAAATCCATGACTACCTTAAGTCTCAAACTCTCCCCCCTAATCTGTCCAATAACTAGAGGAAGTCTTTTATCTGAAAAGCTACAAGATATGCCATTGTTAGAGACACCCTTCATTGTCATAGCTTTGACAACACCCTCCTTAGATGTCTTGACACCAACGAAGCACACACAACCTTACACGAAGTACATGAGGGTATATGTGAGTCTCATTTGAGTGGTCCTACTCTGGCCAAGAAGATAACGAGACTTGGGTACTATTGGCTGACCATTGAGAAAGATGCACTAGAATATGTCAAGACTTGTCACCAATGCCAAATTCATAGTGATTTGATTCACACTCCAGCACAAGAACTTCGGCTGATCACTTCTCGTTGGCCCTTCGCACAATAGGGACTTGACCTTGTGGGAAAGATCCATCCTACCTCATCCAATGGCCACAAATTTATCATAACTACCATTGAGTACTTTATGAAGTGGATCAAAACCATCCCCTTAATGTACATAACCAACAAACAAATATCCAAATTCATTCTTAACTATATCATTTGCTGGTATAGCATTCTGCAATCCATCATCACTAACAATAGACGCTTATTTAAAAACCAAGACGTTCATGAGTTATGTGAGCGATTTCATATCCAACATCATTTTTCCTCTCCATATTACCTGCAAGGAAACTGTCAAGCTGAGGCATCAAATAAAACCATTGTTAAAATCCTTCAAAAGACTGTCAATGATGCTGGCCGTGACTGGCATATTCAACTCAACCTTGCTTTGTGGGCTTACCGCACTAGCATTCGTACACCTACGGGAGCCACTCCATTCACCCTGGTCTTTGGAGCTGAGGCCATCTTGCCCATTGAGGTTGAAATTCCTTCCTTATGAGTCTCTTTGAAGGGTTTGACCGATGATGAGGAGTATAGACAGTCATGTCTACACGAGCTAGAGATGTTAGAAGAAAGAAGGTATAATTCCCTGAACCATTTGCAGGCATATCAGAACCATCTCTGTCGCAGTTACAACAAGAGAGTCATGGTCAGGAAGTTTGACATTGGTGACCTAGTCCTCATGCAGAACCCTAAGAATCAGGGGGACAGAGAAAAACCAGGAAAATTCAAACCACATTAGCTAGGTCCCTACGTCATCATATCCTCCTTTGGTTCTGGAGCATATCAGCTGGCTACTCTAGATGGAGAAAAAATGATAGAGCCTATCAATAGTATACATCTCCAAAATTTCTATGCATAGCATCAGAAGGTCGAGCTGAAAACTTTAAAAATACAAAAAATTTGAAAAATGGTAAAAAAATTGTTGCCTTGATGAAAACCTAGAAAATAGGCATCTTGGTGGCACCAAAAAAATGAAAAAATGACAAAAATAGTAAAGAGAAATAATTCATCCAACAGTGAAAACCTGGCAAACAGGCGCTTTGGATAAGTACCATGGTGAAAACCTGGAAAACAGGAGCCATGCATAGCCAATCATTGCTTTGCCATCTACTGTTACTTTATCTATTTTGGCCAATGATGAAACACATCCTCTATCACCACCACGACATCTTCCATGACATCATACCCTTCCTTTCATGATTGAAAAATGGTTGACATCAAGTCGTGAATACTGTCCATCTGACAACCCATGCATATCCCTTTCACGTCCTTTAAAATTGGCTAAGTCTTGGACTTGACTAGGGGAAAATTCTTATCATGTGACTGCAGTGGGTATCACGCATGGTCTTGGAAATTGTAAAATTCCTGAAAAAAGACAAAAACATGACAAAAAGTCCTGAAGAAAGACCAAAAACATTGCAAAAAGTCCTGAAGAAAGACCAAAAACATCACAAAAAGTCCTGAAGAAAGACCAAAAATATCGCAAAATGTCCTAAAAAAAGACCAAAAACATCACAAAATGTCTTAAAGAAAGACCTAAAAATAAAAAAACATCCTGAAGAAACCACAACAAATGTCAAACTATCTCGAAAATGTAAAAACCAGAGTAATTTCTTGTCAAGTTTGTCATGTCAATCAATCAGTATTTGTCATTTGTCGAACTACGTTGTCTCTGCGCATTTGCTACGTAGGAAAGGCTCATTTTTGAGTCCCCAAGACATTAGGCCAATCCTTGTAGGTTAGTCAAAATAAAATCATGATGCAATCTTTGGTCATCAAGACAAAGTCATTGGTCGTGTCGAACTACGAGGTCTCTAAGTGTATGACGTAGGCAAGGCCATCTGTTGATGAGCCCTCGAGGCTGCACTAGGTCAGTCCATTAGGGTCTATGGCACTACATTGGCACACATGTCAAAAAGTCTTCAAGTCAAAAAAGTCATTTCAAAACAAGCAAAACTCTTAAAACAAGCTTTAGAAATTCCTCAATAAAACATGACAATCACATGAGCATGTCAAAAATTGATATATAGTCAACCCAAGTCAATTCAGTCAACTTCAATTAAATTTGGTCAAAACAAGTTACATTATCATAACCTGTTAGATTATCAACTCTTGGTTATCTTTCAGATGTGTCCTTCTAAAGAATAGCCTTTGTCATTTATGCCTTAGGATGTATCCTTCCTAGGCATTGTCATTGTCATCCGACATTTTTGAGGGATCCTCTTGACATTTAAGGATCACTCCTCTCGACATCGATATCTTTCAGATGTGTCCTTCTGAAGAACAAACTCTATCATTTATGCCTTAAGATGTGTCCTTCCCAAGCATTGTCACTATCACTATCACTGACATTTTGAGGGATCCCTTTTGACATTTAGGAATCAACCCTCTTGACATCAACATTATTCAGGATGTGTCCTTCCTGAATTCGACAATCTTCAGCATTCGTCATCTTGGCATCATCAGAACCTTGACACCCTAGCATCTCAACATCATCAAACCTAAAATCTTGACATTAAAACACTTGGCATCCGAACACACTTGGAACTTATCTTTGGCTTTTTCATCATGTTACTAGTTTTTCAGCGAGATCCCGACAACAGGATTTAGAGAAGTAGCGACGTATCATGACGTTTGTCTTGTCTTTTGACACTCATGTTACTAGTTTCTCAGTGATGTCCTAACTAAGTGATTTAGAAAAAAAATGTTATATCATGATAATGGCTTTATTTTGTCCTTTTGGAAATCATGCTGCTAGTTTCCCAACGATATCCTAGAAACAGGATTTAGAGAAGCAACGACATTTCATGAATTGTCCTTCTTGTCTTTTTCTGCTTGTGGTTGATTATGACAAAAATACTGGGGTAATTGCACTCTTGGTATGAGTCATTATCATCCTTGTCTGTGACTTCTTGTCTTATGCGATGGTACGACCTTGCACACCTTGATTTATGTGATATCATGGTGTTTGTTGCCCATCACAACAATTTGCCCAGTGATGATTAAGAGCAATAAATATAAAAGTCCCATGGTAAAGTTTTGAAGGATTTGGTCTAGGAACTAACATGCATCTCCTTTTGTCCTATCACCTTCTCTTGTCTGTCTCTCGATGATATCCTGTGACATACAAAAACATAAGTGCATACAAAATCACATAGACATTGCATTAGGTCCATACATTGCATCATCCATAGGATTAAATCATATACATTTCATAAACACATTGCATTACACATAAGCATAAACATGGCATCGATTCAAATAAATACATTATGCATATCATCATCATCCATGGCACAACATCAACACAACAAATAAACAAACATTGCATTATCAGGGCATCACATCTTAGGTAACCATCATAGGACATACTTGACACGACATATAAATAATACCATCATCCATCATAAATGCATAAATCCACATAGGCACCACATTACATATATCATAATACAAAAATCAAATAATATCACATAACACACATGTAGGCCACACCAAAAATGCATCATATAGCATCATCTCAAAAAAAAAATGTCACAGGATAGAGTCATGAGATATAACAAAAATAGAGCATGCGGGCTCGATAGTCAATACATAAAGTATCATAACATAAAGACTAAAACATGAGTGTAGTAAGCATGGCCCTATGAAATGCTCTCCTCATCCCCTCACGGTGAAGAGTGTGATGACTGAGGACCTGTGTCCAACATTGAGGTAATAGGTGGATCTGTAGCAACCTTTGTCTGTGAAACCAATGGACCTGACACTAATGGCATCATCTCCACGGTAACATCCATCTGTGATGATACTGCAGCCTGACTCTATGAAGCTGAAGGATCTATGACTGGAGGTGGACCAGTTGTTGATCTATGGCCTAAACTTGATGAACCATGTGACTGCCCTGACCTGTGACTCGAAGTATGCCCTGAAGAGGTCGAGACCCCTACACTGCTCTGACTACCACTGCCACTGCCACTGCCACTCCCTGACCTGCTGCTACCACCTATCCTCATCTGTGTCCTGGTCAAGGTAGGATCTCTCATCTCAGCTAGTACGGCCTGCTCATATAACTTCCTATATCACCCAAGCCGTACACTGACCTTGCCAAACTCTCGTGCCAAATCTACCGATGGTCCTTTACACAGTCGTGCAAACTCTGTACACCACTACGCTGCCTCCTGCTGGCGGATCACTGCCTGATCCTATTCTACTTGAGCCACCTCTAGCTCTGACTGTAGTGCTCTGACCTATGCAACACTCTCATCCAATCTCCTATGTAGGTTTTCCACCCTCTGGTCTGTCATGGCATTGTGGGGCAATTCCGAGCTAGATGGTATCTCCTCATTTCCATCCACCATCCTCCATCTCAGGAGCCTCTCGGCCTCATCCATCGCATCATCATCATCTCTGCCATCATCATCCTCCTCCTCTGTGACCTCCTCGCCATTGACTCCCTCATTACGAGGCACATCCACATCCACATCCACCTCAAGCTCTTGCTCATGTCTGGCCTCCTCCTTGGCGACATGCTCGTCCTATCTCACCTCCTCCTGCTCCTGCCTTGACTGCTCCTATCTCTCCTCCTCCTGCTCCTGCCTTGACTGCTCCTATCTCTCCTCCTCCTGCTCCTGCCTCAACTACTCCTCTTGCTCCTGCCTCAACTCCTCCTCCTCTCTCTGTCCCTCCTCAGTTACCTTTGGGATAACATCCAATGCCGCTCTAGCTACACGCTGTCGTACCCTCCTACCCTACCTCTGGCCATCTCTCCTCCATCTCTGGTCGTCCCCTCTATCATCCCCATCATCTCCATCATCTCCACCCTAACCTTCATCCCTGCCCCCATCTCCCCCTTCACCCCGACCTCCATCCCTCCCCCTGCCTCCATCCTTGCCTTCGTCTCTGCCATCATCCCTCCCCCTACCTCTGCATCTGTCACCATCTCTACCCCCTTGCCTGGCTTGTGACACACATGGTATAAGTGACCTCCTGTCAATAGGTGCTAGCCCATCTAGATCTGTCAGTGGCACTGGTTGATGTGCCTTCCACCACAAGTCATAGTCAGCGGTAGTCCCTGGATTTGCAACTCCACCTCTCCATCCCCACTGCTGGGCTACTAGCCCATCAATCTGCTGCTCGACAAATGGTATAGAAATTGGTGGCCCCCAAGCTACCTCCTTGGAAGATCTGGCATACTCGGTTGTGCCTACCGATACACCCTGCTACTCCCCAAACTGTCGTAGTACATGTTGTGGTAGATACATCTCTATAATTAGCTGACTCTGCACTATCCTAACAATCAGGTAACAGTACTATCTGCAAAGGCTAAGATGGTCATCCTCATCATCCCACTACTGGCAGTCTCTGTAGGGCCTCTAGATGAACATAACCATGGTGTCAATCCGATGGTGCCACCAACCTGTCTCTCCCATCCTCATTTGCTTTAGGGCACCGACATAGTAATAGGCGTAGGGCATCCCCTCGGCTAGTTGTGGTCTCTGTATAGGAGGTCAGAATATCGCCACATGCTCCCAAGCCCATATCATCAGAAGTGTTGTGCCACACCCAGTGCTCTGCGCCCTCCTGTAAGCCACCTCGTGAAGCTGATGGTAGAGCATGCCTAACAAACAGGGGCCCCATGAATAAACTGTCCTATCTCACCTCATGCCCACTATCACATCTCCCCAACCAATGGGAAACCCATGTCCGCGATGGTCAGGAATCAGTATCTCGCCGATCAGTGTCACCAAAAATGCATTGAACTAGGCATAATGCTCCGCCATAAACTCCCAGCAGATATCATATTCCTCGATGCTCAGTCCTACACCCTCATCCCGATAGTAAGCTATAAAGATCTGATAGCCATGCCGAGGTTCATAAACGATCTGCTCTCCTCGGATCAACAGACGAAGAATACAATAGACATCCTCCAACGTCACAATAGCTTCTCCTGTCAGAAAATGGAATGAGCATGTTTTCGAACACCATCTCTCACACAATGCAGTTAGAAAACCCCTATTTTCCTGAATAACAGGCATATAAGCAACATAATACAGACCTAGCCGCATCAACCATCGTTGCTCTTGCAGAGTCAATTGGTCTCTGAATCGGAAGGTCGATGGCCTGCTCTCTCGTGTATAGATAGGTGCTAGCTACCTCTGTACATGATCAAACAATGCGTCGGTACCTTCTGGACAATCATCATTATCATCATTATAACTCAAAAGCATTTAAATTTTGAAAAGCATCAGAATCAGCCTTAGTTAAAGTCAAAGTCAAATGTGTCGCGTGGACTTCATTTGCGTCGCGAAAAAGGTGTTTGCGTCATTCCGTACTACAATTGCATCACGAAGGATCGATTACGTCATTTTATCCTGCACTTGTGTCGCATCAAAATATTTGCATCACTCTATATGGCACATGTGTCACTTCATTCAAATATGTCACTCAAACCGATGAATGCATCGCAAAATGACATATGTGGCGTTATAACTCTCGAATGCGGCTCAATATTGCGAATGCATCACACTTGTTGGAAAGTGCATTACACATCTCTAGTCTACCCTAATTACCCCTTGCACTTGCGTCGTGACGCATCAAATGAGTTGAACGCGAAGTCAAATGTGGCTTATGCGCACGCATATGCTTCGCAACGCATTCATTGTTCGCCCTAAAACCCTAATTTTGGCATGCAAAATGATGAAATGACAAGGTGGGTTAGAGGTACATACAACTGGCTCTGAGCCCTCTGGCCTCCTGAAGGTCCGTACAATCTCACTGTGATGCTCGGTCACTGGAATCACCATCCTTGCAGAAGTCCTCTTCGCTCATCACTCTCAAACTTGCTAAGGTAAATAGTGAAAATAAATTGACTTTTACCCCTTTATCAACCTATTTATAAAGTCAAAATGACATTTGTTAACTAGGTTATTACTGGAGGCCCTTTTGACCAACTTTGACCACCCTTTTGGCTGCTTTAAACATGTCAAAAACCGAAACTATTTGCGCCATTGTTTTTCTAGTCATTAAATTGACTTATCGGGACACTTTCCAAATTTTTCTATCGCCAGCCCAAAATTTAAAAAAATTCCCGAGGGGGCATTGATACTCTGTACCTTCGTTGGGGTATGAATTTGAATTATTTTCTTTGTCATAATGCGACATGCTACATTATGACAAAGAGGGGCAAAATGTAGACACGTAAAAATGACTTAGGCCTGCAAGCTTTATTTTATCACTTTCATCCTAGCATAATTATGACATTTAATTATGTCCTTGGTCCACATTCAACTATTAATTAAATAATTCATGATTATTTAATTAATTCATATCTCTTTTATTCTTCATGATTATTAAATAAATAAATTTTATTTATTTATTCAATATGTCACTAAGGGTTTATTATCTTCTTACAATTAAATAAATTTATTAATTTATTTAATTACCTTTGTTCATTTATTCTTCCTGATTATTAAATAAATGAATTTCATTTATTTATTTAATATGTCACTAATTCTCATAATTAAATGAATTTATTAATTTATTTAATTATTAATCATATCCTCTAAATTAAATAATTGTCTTTAATTATTTAATTGTCAAATTTAACATTTCCCTCATTTAAATAAATGAAATTATTTAAAATGATCTCACATTCTTGACTGTCAGTTCATTTTAATAAATAATCTGAAAATCGATTATTTATTATCGCACAAAATCCATATTTTGAATTTATTTAATTCAAAATGGTAATCTTCTTCCAAAAAACAAGTAATTGAGCAAATTCTTGATTTTCCAAATCTGCTTTTTAGTCCAACTCTTATCTTCTTGATTTTTTGAATCTCATAAATCAAGCAGTCTTTATCTTCTTAATTTTTGAAAATATTTATCTTTTTGACTAATTATCACATTTATTCTCGACCGCAAATTTGATTTTCTCAAATGGCATCTTGACCACTCATTTAATGATTTTTCCCTAACCCTGATTAGGGATTGTCACATGAAATCTTGTCCACTGATTTTAAGCTTCCGTCAGCTTTCAATCTCGTCCATCCATCCAAAATTGTAATTTCTATAAAATGACAATTTTGCTCACATTTTTTACTACTCACGCTCATTCTTATATGTCGCAGCATTTATGATCTTTTCGTATTTGATTTCATTAAGTCTTAGGCATTTCTTAGCATATTCATTTCATCATTTTATCATAGGCATAGACATTTATATTTCAAATCCTTCAAAGCTTGTTTAGGACTTTGTCATAGTCTTTGGTATCAAATTGTTCACACACTCGATCTGAGGGCAACAATCAGTAAGTTAGAAGGTGCTATGAAGGTGAATCATGGAAGCTTCAATGAGTGACAGGTATAATCGTTCTTGTTTTAGTTTTCATTGTACTTGATAGCTTCTTTAGGTTTGTATGCTTTATTATTTGATAATCCAACCTTAGGAAATTAACCCATTCATACAATTATAATTTCCTGTTCACTTGGTTTTGCTTGATCTCTTAGAGTATATTCTTTAGAAACTTCATCCTCTACATTCACAACCAATTGTCTTTTCCCTTTTTCTTCAATCTTTGCTGACTTGGGTACCGGATGAGTGATACCACCCATATCACTTCCTCTCTTATGTTTTTTCTCTGCCTTTCCAGAAGATGATCCAACTTCAATTAACTTTACCGGGAGAGGGACAACACTTTCCCCAAACCTTTCTAATACCTTTCTAAAGAATCTTTCATACACTTGTTCACAATTTTTGAAAGAGTTATAATGATTGAAGATTTTCTTACAAACCAACATATTTTCTCTCCACACTACATTGTCCTTCATAGGAAAACAGTTTAGAAAATACATCATAATACTTATTTCAAGAGTGCCAAACCTGAAGGGGTAGTTAATATTCTTCATTAATTGAACATTCTCCATCAGTTGATCCTTCAATAGACTACATAGGTCAAAGTCTTCATTTTCAATTATCATTTTATGAGTGATATATGCAGCATCTGCCGAGGTTGATCCTTCTTAGTTTTTGAAGAAGATTTTATATGTGATTCCATGTGCAACATACCTTGTCAACAAATCTTTAATCGTCACAATTATCATAGCCCTCTGATCTCCCCTTATTTCGGTTAGGGCTTTGACCTCAACATTGCAAATCCATTTCTTCTTCAGTAAATCACCAACATTGCATAAGCCCATTAGATTTCTAATCACATCCTTAGAAATTTAATAAGGTTTGTCTAGAGTGAGGATATCACCATCCAATTTTCTTAGAACAAACTGAATTATCTCTGCATTGACGAAATGAGGATATTCACTCCATATATCCAAACTTTTATGCTTTGATCCTTCAAGCCTCCCGAGATCAGTGAGCAACAACAAATTTATTTCATCCCTAATCTTTTGACTGCTATACTCATCTAGAGCTACGGTTCCTTTGATTTTCTTCATGTTTCTCCCTAAATAGAGTTCTACTGATTGCAAAAATAGATATGAAATCAATGATCAACAAAAATACCTAGAAATTCGCTGTTAGGATCACCTTTCGCACCTTTGAAATTTTACAAAAAATGCTCTCGAACTATTCTCCTTCAATGCATAATGAAAAATTAGGGTTTCAAATGCCCTCTTTATAACTTTACTTACTTTACTTTCTACTGCATTAAATGCGTTGCCCTAGAAGTTCTGGTCACTTTGCAAACTTAGACAACAAGCAAAGAATTCAACTACGGACCTATACCATTTCATCCAATTCAACATATGATTGCAAATACTTCCATTAATGAATAACACGATGACTGATGACATCCAGTGATTCGGTGCCTATTATACACAGGGGGACAATAGATTTTCATGAAAAACTCTCCCTAGGCCACTGGCCTGATATCTATTACTAGAAGAGTTACCGAAGGGAGCTTCCGGTATAGCCTTGTTTCCTTCATCAAGTTCACTTTTCTTCACCCATGTTTTCTTCATTTGATCTCTTATCTCTTCCACAAATTCTTTTTCTTTTCCTTTGTTGTCTTTCTATGAATTTCTTCCTTGATAAACTAGACCTTTGTTCCTATAGAATTTTGCAAGGTGTCCAAGATTGTTACAATTGAAACATACTGGACTTTTCTATCTATACCAACCATTCCACTGATTTCTTCCTAACTTGCATTAATTAGCAACATGTCTAAATATTCCACAGGTATAGCATTTAAGGTTACTTCTATTGATAGGCATACTTCTGCATTCTAATGCCTTATGACCAAACTTCTTGCATTAAAACATTGACCAGAAAATGATGGAGTACTAAGGTTTATCCTTCTTCTACACTAAGAAGCCAAAAGTCCAAATTTATTACAAGTAAAACAATATCCATTAAATCTTTGAGCATTGGGTTGTCTTACTAGATGTTTTCTGCCTTTGTTCTTCTTTTTAGAGTTCTTCTGTTCAAATCCAGAGCTTTCACCCTTCTCATAGCTGAGACCTCACTTGTCATTTGTATCCTTCTGATTTTTGGTTATCTCATCAAGCTTAGCAAAAAATATTCTGAACTTTTCTTTGAATTCATTTGCAGTAGCAAGCTCATTTCCAAGAGTAACTAATTGTCTCTTAATCTTGTGTTCATAGTTTCTAGCCTGTTGTAGTTCTACCTCTAGCTGAATGGTTCTACTATTAATTCTGTTGCATTCTTCATATTTTTATTTCAAGGACTGGGCATGATTCTCCTCATTCTTCTTCCTTTTTGTTCAATCTCTTTGGTAAACTTCATTTCCACATATTTCATCTCAACTTTTAGAGTTGCATTGTCCTTCACTATCTTTTCACATTCTTCTATTATTTCTTTTAGAGTTTGATTAAGATGGACATCATTCAGACCTTTTCTTTCTTTTTGTTTCAACTGATCACACAACTCCTTCTTTTCCCTTGATTTATTTATCTTATCCTTCAGTGATTGGATGAATTTTATCATCATCTACAAGATTTTCCTTTAATTCCATGACCTTTGCTATAGATTGATCAAGATCATCAAGTTCAACCATAAGCTGTTGTTGAAGACCACCACCATCCATTGTAATTCAAGATTCACCTCAAGCTGTTAAACTTCTAAAGAGGAACTAGCTCTGATACCAATTGTTGGACACTGGGAACACTGAGAGGGGGGGTGAATCAATGTTCACTGATTTTAATTTCCAAAACAGATCCAAAACAATTAATAGCAATAATTAAACTTCATATAGCATTTGTAGCACATAACAAATGAAATCATGCAGTCACATTAATGAACACCATAACACCATATATTTTTACGTGGAAACCCTATTAGGGGAAAAACCATGGTGGAGATTAATCCACAATGTTTATTCTATTAAAAGTAAAATAGAAAGAAGAGGAATGCACTTACATTCAGGTGCACTACCTAGAGATCACTACTCAATAGGAAAGGCTCACTGCCTTACAAGAAAAATTAAGATTACAAAAAAAAATTGTATTGAGAGAACAACATCTACAAATTCCAGAATTCAATTCCATTGAAGCTCACGATCAAATTCTGGATCTCTTAACTGGATCACACCTTTGCTCTACTCTGCTCTGCATACTAAGACTATTCTGCCCTGAAAAAATTGATCTGTTATTTTCACTCTCTTCTTGATATTCCTTCACTACTGCATTATATCTACTACCATGACTTGCATATCACACCCAAATGGTTTACCTATCTCCTTTATATACCCGCTAAACAGAAATTCAATATATGTCGGCCTCATAATAAAATATAATATTTTTGCTTATGTCGGCTCAAATCACTAATTATAATCGATGTGTACCCACACAAGTTGGCTAGACTTTAGTAGGGACCCAAACCAAGATTTCAAACATAGGAAATAGAAAAATACATATTCCACATATATCCATGATATGCCATATGAAACATGCTACCAAATATCTTAACTCGAACTCTAACTTAATACTATACCACAAAACTCATCAGAGGATAGTGTAAATGCTAAGAAATATTTTCTAGAGATCCACACCATGAAATAATGATCCGAAAAAGTGATTGGATCAACTTGCCAACCAGATGTCATGTTCTTCATTCTTTCTGCCAGTAGATTATAGAGTCTTAGTTTCCTTGCCAGTATAAACAATGTTGATACTACAGATCATACTACTAACACTAGTTTCCATCAATGACAACACAAGTAGCCAAAAATGATCTCTTAGAGCCATATGCCAACACAATCACACTATGAAGGGAAAATTGTAGTGTTGCAGGGCACTCACAAGCAAGTGATGTGATCTTGTTCCCCTTCACCAATACATCGACACACAATAAACAAATATCAAATCACGATGAGAACATACATCTAACAATCACATAATACTCATATCAATGATAACTCACATAAACAATTAAACTAATCCACTAAGCATGATATAAGCATAAACATCTGATATAAATGTGTCATCATAATTGTGCATTAAAGTGTCATAACATCCAATTATCAACAAACACGCATCTTAATGTCTAAATACAATCCAAGTAACTGTCAGAAGTAGAAAGCAAATTGAGGAGCACTACAAGAAAAGGAAAAAGTTGAGAAGGATAAGATACAAATTTAGAACGATTGTGCAACAGAATATCATTCAGTCATATCACAATTTGTCACTTTGACAATATTCACACTTACAACCAAGAATAGTAATAAGTTTGTGATAATTACTAACAGATGACACCAAAGTGGATTCTAACATATAAAATATAATTTTGTTTGAGGTCCTAAAAATCCTGACCTATGTAAGCAAAAGGGAGACTTAGAACATGACTCCCATCTAGATCCAATGATTATAAATGGACAACTGATCCTTATCCTATGTTTGTTTAATTACTAGGACAATAGGAAATATCTAGTAGCATTAGATCTACAACAAGGAGGAAACATTTAGTATCCATAAAATGTAGACTACAAAAAAGAAAGCATATCATAAAAACTACATGAGTACTACTCGACACCAAGCTCTGTTAGAAAGAATGAAATCCCTTAGAAAGTAAGATGGACTGTTAAGCATCAAGGAAATTTTTCCCATGGCCTAATCAAGAGACATATCAAGTGGCTGAACTAAAGGTTGATGAGCAAGTAGTCGATATCCAATGAATTCTTTTGATGAAGGGTATAACAAATATCAAATGCCTAATTTAAAATATGAGGTGTGAGGCACAAAGAGGAAAATACAAGCAACATGGCTATGTCTATAGTTATTGACATGCATCATCTTAATTCAATAGTTCAAGCTAGTAAATGCATACCTAATACATGAATTTGGATAAATTGAGATTATTTATACATGCTACCATGAAGGTCAAGCAGGCATTTTTATGTAGATTTTATATTCTTCTCTATGGATAACAATGGTGAAGCTAATTGAAACAATTTGAGTAATAGACTTTCTTTTTTAAAGTTGTGCAGTAGGCATGCATGAAAAATGCTTACACATAGGAATTGCATAGAAATGAGTAAAGGATAAAACATACCAAAATTCGGTTCCCAAACATTTGGTGTGGCCAAAATGCTTATCAGTCTTGAAAGCAAGTGGAGAGTGCAACGCCATCGATAATGTCCCTCCTCTTCCATACTATCCTCACTTCTCATTCTTAGTAGCAAAGTAGAAAACACTCCATAATGGTTCTTTATTGCATCTTCTTGCATCAAGAATAATGCGAGGCCATGCGAGCGGCATACAAGGCTCCAAAAAATAGATCATCGATTCCATCAGAATAGTTAAGCAAAGTATTCAAATATAGGAGAAGTGGGGGGGTTCAAGAATAGATATATGCAATAGAGAAGGGAACCTCCAAAGGTTGAGACATAAAGTAATGAGCTTGTCATACTAGATGGCCAATCCAAACTTATCTATAGTCATGGCAAAGAATATTGCTCTCTCAATCATAGGGATTCTAGGAAGATCAATGTAGTTTAGGCAAGTCTTTTAGAACAAAATATAGAGTATTGAAAGCTGAGTCGCTAGACCATAAGTGACGCTATGAGATAGGAAGTCCTCTCACCTACAGCTTAAGGGAGCTTAATTACAGAAGAATAAGAATTCTCGAGAAACACATCTAGAAAAAAGAATTCATTCAAGGAATAGGGGATTGAGAAGAAAAAATGGTTCAACCAACAACTGTTCCCAAAATCAACTTTCCTTTTTTACCAAAAGGACACCCACCAAGCCCTTCTAATAATAGCCCCATTTTCTCCACCATCAAGATTCTTTTAAAAAAAGTTAATGAGAATTTTCATGCAAAAGAAATCTGTTACAAACCAAAACACTCATGCATATAAATGCTTTTAATTATATCCCATTTAATAACCAATTAATTGTTTTGAATAATTCATTTATTCTTTATTATCAATAGCTAAATTTATTATTATTTCTATTAATAATAATATTATGCTATAAATTTATTTCATTATTACTATTATTATACACATTACAATTATATTATTTATCACAACACCTCCTTAATCTAATGCATTAAATAACCAACATTTATTAAGCATTAGACATAAACATCAAGAAGGGGTGAATCATGAAGGGGCACTACAATTTTCCTTAAGGAAAAATAAAACAAGCCTAACCTAGCCAAAAATAACAGTTTAACAACACATAAACAAGAAACCAAAAACAACAAAGAGAGTAGAACATGAAAACATAAGGAACTATGGGGAATACTTCCCCCATACCTTAATTAAAGACTTCTACAACTCTTCATAATGTTCCATGCTTATGATGATAATCTTGGTATTGAATCTTATCATGTTGCTCATGTTCTTTTATGTTTCATCCATTCTCTTTTTTATATCAACAATTTGGGTGGCAGTCTCAAAACAGATGGAGCACTAATTTTGAATGTCAACCTTGGCAACAAGGTTTTAGAGGCTCTCACTAGAATTAAACTTAGTATTAGGGGCATTCATTTCCTCAAAATAACTATTTCTTTCCCATTTTATAGGTGGCATAAGCTCAAGGGTGCTATATTCACTATCCTCACTAACCTTACCCTTCACCATATTTGAAGGATCACTAGACAACTCAATTTATTTTAAATATGGAGGATTAACTTCAACAAGTCTAAAATATATCCTCACCCTAGCCATTTTAACAATTTATTGCTCTAGATCCTTAATAGTTCCCTAACCATTTTTCCTAGTCTTAACAAGGGTAGAAGTAGCTAGATATTTCCCCACTCGGCTACTAACTCCCTCTTGAATCAACACCCCCTTGCTCAATTTATTTCTACAAATATTTTTAGATACAAATTTACAAATAAGGGCTTCAAGTTTCCTCTTTTCCCCTCCTTTAATTTTTGTAGTGTTATCCTATTTAGTTAAATGTGTTGGGGTTTGTTTCAGGGAACATAAATATGCAACTACACATTCCTCAAAAATGAAACTTTTTATCTTAAGTTCCTCTTCCCTAGAGAGCTTGTAACAATAAGAGACTCACATTTCTTCTAGGTGTCATGGATTTTCTTCAACACAACAGAGGATTGCTTCTTGGGAAAACCTTCTTTAGACAATCTTTTAACTCCTTCAAATTTTAGAGCCTTAGATTTAAATGAGAGAAAATTACTAACCAAGGGACATAGGCTAAAATTATAGATAGAGAGACAATGGTATTTTCAACATCACCTCAAAAATCACTCAGAGAGACATTCTTAGCCAAATAAGCTTTAATGGGCTTTGTAGGGCATAAGGCCAAATGGACATGGTACATGTTGAGGATTATGAATTGATGCAATGGGATAATAGGATAACTATGGTTCTTGTTATGGTAACTCGTAGCTTCCTCCATATAAATTCCCAAGGACCTCAAGAGGAAGAAAGGGAAGATAGTCAATGGTTTATGTCATAGGTGATTAAGTAGGGGAAAATGGTAATGAATAAAACTATACCAACCTTTCAAAGAATATTTAATGAGCATCCAACATACCTAGTCCTCGTTGGTTTGTTTTATTGATTCCAACTAATTCCTAAAACTATTTAAATAAGTAACCAACTCTTATGTTCAAATATTTTAGGGGGTTGGCTAGTGAATGTGAGAAGGATTGAGCAAGTTTATCCTTTGCACTTTAGGCTTCACAAGACCTAGGAGGGTGGTCCTTCACAATATCTACTGGGATTTCACACAATTCATATAAGGATATTGCATTAAAACATATATGTTCTCTCAAGGTGAATAAGAATTACAAATAAAACAAACTTGATTGGCTAGATTATTGGAAATTTATGCTTATTGGTACAAAGAACACAAATAATATTATGAAATTGTAGACACTAAAAAATGTCCCAAGTCCACAAGCACCATTTTTCTTGGTCATCGTCCTTCGATAATTAAATAATTTTTAATTATTTAATTAATTCACCTTCACACTTCTATCCTGATCGATTAAATAAATCAATCGCGTCACTAATTCCCCCTCTTCTAAAATAGTTAAATAAATTATATTATTTATTTAATTATTCCTTTATCACCTTTTCATCTATAGTTAAATAATTATCATTAATTATTTATCTATTCATGGTCTTTTAATTCTTTTATAGTTAAATAATTATCAAAATTATTTAACTATCCCTTATCATCTTCCCCTATTAAATAATTAATTTAAATTAATTATTTAATGTCTAATTTCATTCTCCCCATTTAATTAAATTAATGAATTTATTTAAATGCTTCTTTTTCATTTTCTCCAAATAAATAATTTAAAATAAATAATTTATGCACCACCTAGTCAAAGATGCCTTGTCATTAACCCATGTCATAGCATTCATTGCTATCATAGCCATTAGGCATCATACCTATCACGATTCCTCCAAGAATAACATATTCTTGGTGCATTAATTCTGGACCATTGATCTTGGAATCCTTTTAGAGAATTAATCTCAACCATCCATTTTGTAGCATCCCTCTCATGCATCCTCCACCATTGATCTTGGAATCCTTCTAAAGGATTAATCTCAACCACCAATTTGAAATGTTGTCTATAAAAGCAACCCTCCTCTATTTTCACCTTAACAACTAATCTTCTCCAACTTTCTTGCTTACTATTTGCAAGTTTTGCACAAGTATTCCAACAAATATGAGGGAAAAGTTGCATAAGAAGGAGAGCAAGAGAAGTGAATCAACCATAATGGGGAGTAGTTTATTTTGTGCCTTTCATTTCTAGTTCTCTCTATTATTTTGTATTCTCTTGTTGATGAGGTCTTATTAGTCTAGAGGTGTTAGCTATCACTATTATAGGCTAGAAATTAAGAAACCCCATCTCACATTGGCGAACCCGACATGAACATACTTTTTTGTAAATTTTTCGTATGGATTTAACATATTTTTTGCAAATTTTAAGTATGGAATGATGCAACTATCAATCACAGCAACACATTTGCTGAGAAGTGACACATCTATCAAACACAACACACTTGTCCTACAACAACACATCTACAGGATGTACTCATGGGTAGGAGAATTTAAAATCAAAAGTATGATGCATCTGCCATCGTGTGACGCAATGCAGTGATGCAACTGCTAAAGGGAGTGACACAATTGTTTGCTAGGTAAAATTTATTAGTTTCAATATCTTTTTCCTCTTTCTTTTCATTTTTGTGAGTAGAATATGGTTTTTGGGTTCTAATATTCTATCTACAGCATGTGGCCTTAGGAGGGGACTCCCAAAATTGTTTGCATGTGGAGCAACAAAAAAATTGAGTTCTTAGAGCAACAAAAAAATTAAGTTCTCAAGTTTATTTGGGTTTTAGCTTAGTTAAAATCTTTCCTTTCATTTTGGTTTAGTTGGTAGATTCTGGTTTTGATTTTTTGCTAACCCTTTTTGTTGCTATGTTGGAGTTTTTGTAGCTTTTTCAGTGGCCCACGACCTTCTTTGAGACTAATAACAAGTGGTTTTGCGAGTTCGAATGTCCAAGAGTTACATTTTGAAACCACTTTGCTTGTTTTAGATTGGAAAAAATTTCATTTGGTGCTTAAATGAACAATTGTCTTTCTCACTTAGATTTAATTAGAGGGTAAAGAACACCATGCCTTAGTGTTTGAGGGTGGTAGGTATTATGCTCTCAACTTGTGTAAAGTCGGTGATCAGAAAGCCAAACCCATGTGATTTTTTGTTTACCCATTAGAGGGTCTGCTTTAGTGGGAAAAAGTACTCACCCTAAGGGAACAAACCAAGTGGTAATGGGCTAAAGCCAAGTCCTTTTGAATTGCTATATAAATTTGTGATTGTAAGGAAAGTTCACAGTCAATGGGACAGTACATGATAGTTCTCCTCCAGTATCTTTATGATACAAGAAACCCTTGTTTTAAGGGTTGGGAGACCTCTCGAGGGAGTTTATCATTGTATCCCCTGAACCATATGCCCTTACTAGACACCTTTTTTTTAGTGGCCAAAATCCCTCTATTTTCTAGTGCAGGAGGTCGAACCTCTAAAGCCGTCCCACATTCTTACAGTTCACTATAGAGATAGAAAACTCTGGGAGGTCATGACCCGAAAGTTTAGAACTTGGTATGCCCGTAGAAGTGAGTGTTGTGGAGGGGAGCTAGTGCTACCAAGTTCCTAGGCTATCCACTTTGAATAAGCTTGGCTGGAGAAATCCAAGTGGGAATTCAATGAATATTGTCCTTTCCAACCTTAGGATTGTGCTTGTATTATTTAAAAATCAAACATTTTCACATCAAACCAGTCCTAAAAAATTGCTTGATACTATTTTCTATGTTTTCCAGTCATATCTCATCAAAAAGAATCAAAATTCAGATCAAAACCACTAAAAAAACATTAAAACTGTCAAAAGCACCATTTTGGAACCACAATTGTTAGACACAAACCCACAATTGTCACTGTGAACTGCAACTATCAGCTGAAAGACTGCAATTGTCATTCTAAAATGCATTTGTTAGAAATAGAGCCACATCTATCAACCTAAGCCACAACTGTGAAACACAACTAATAAAAATTTCCTAAAATGTGTGTCTAAAACCTGATCAAAACCAATTTACAGTGACCTCTATTTGATAAACCAAAGCCTTGCAAATCTACCCAGCTCATTTTAGAATACCCATTAGGAAAACATTGCATTATAGGTTGCATTCCTTCATCCACAAATTAAACCTTGAGTTTTAGGCTGCATCTACACCTTCAAATTATGAACATAGGGAGACCTTTGAGCTTTTGAATATTATTGGTTACTTGTTCTACTTGTCATTGACCATTTTCCTTGTCATTTGTCTTGTCATTGTCACTTTTTCAAGTAGAGTCTTGGTTGTCCTCTTATGGTCAATGAAATTTGGAATTTGTTGCCTTGGATTCACATTAGCTTGAGTGCCACCCTTTATTTAAAATTTTAGGGTTCCTTTGCATTAGATCACCCTCATTTAGACTCACCTTCCTTAGATTTCATTTTGCATCATTATTCTAAAAATACCAAAAAAAAAAATAGCTCACTTTATCCTAGTGTCATATCAATCCTTCATTATCCTTGCATTTTCATACCCCCAAATTTTTTTTAAAAAAATGAAAACATAGACCATCAATCAATATTTTAGTTTCCTTTAGTATCCATTATCCCCTACCTTTTAGGCACTATCATCCTTGCATTTGCATCCTTGCATTTTCATATCCTAAAATCCAAAGAAACCCAAAAAACATAGAAGAGTCTCATTTCCATTTTGCTTATCCCCAACTTGTAAAAGTATCGCATGGTTGAAACAAGGTCACAAGCCAAATGAAAGGAGATGGATTTCCTAAGCGACCCCTTTCTTGACAATGTCATAGATTCAAATCAATCCACACCCCACAAAATCATATCACAAAGAGAACAAAGTGACCCTTGGGAAGACCTAAACTTTGAAGTAGTCAACAAACAATTGACCCCTCAAGAGATTGAAAGAGCTTATCAAGATCCAAGAATTTTAATCATAGTTGACCAACTTGTTAGTTCCAATCCAAACAAATTTTTCTATGCATTAGCCAAAAAGGGTGCCAAGTTACCTCAAGGTTATGATGTATCAACCATCATAGAACAAGAATCTGAAAATCCCTTTGGCATTCCTTCATCACAACAAATGGTAAACACACCCCTTGGTACATCTATACACATGACCACTACCACCACAACACACATTCCAAACACACCAACTCATGACACTACACAAGGTCTGACTTTCACATTTGGAAGTTCCTCAAAAACCATGGGTAAAACTTTCATGAATCCTCTCTTTCAAAACACAAATCAAGGGTCCACATCACAAGGTCCTACACCTTTGATTCAAAATCTAAACCAAGGTCATATACCCTTAAACCAAAATGCAAGTGAAAGTTCCATACCCACACTCCAAAACACAAACCAAGGGCCCTCATTCCATTTCCAAAGTGCACTTGAAATTAAATCAACCTCCACGAAATAACCCTAGGAAGGTGTGCATTATCTCACGAAAGACCACAAGTCAAAACTACAACCAAGGGTCTACTAACAACCAAGGGTCTATTCCATCACTTCAAAATACAAGTCAAGGGTCCCTTCCATCATTTCAAAACCTTATTCAAGGACCTACACCTTCATTTCAAAATGTGAATCAAGGACCTACACCTTCACTTGAAAATGTCAACTAAGGAAACACCCCTTCACATCAAGTGTTTGTACCTTCATGTCAAAACATCAATCAAGGTTCCACACCTTCATTTTCAAAATCAAGACATAAATCAAGGGTATATAACTCAACTCCAAAATGCCATACCAAATACAAACATGACCTTTGGAACCAACCTAAACACCAATTTCATTCCAAATCAAAACAACCCACACCCATATGGCAACCAAGGTCCCATATCACAAAACATCAATCAAAACCCAAACCAAACACATGACCTCAATGCCAACATTATAGCATCACATCAAAACAATGTGACATCATCCCTTGTAGACTATTTGATCCAAAACATGCAAACCCTTGAAAAGAAAATGGCCAACATGCAATTGGGAACCAATAAGAAGACATATTCTATGGAGGAGTTGTGCCCTTTTCCATTTGATCAAAACTTATACACGCCACCCTTTCCCCCGCACTTCACAACACCACCATTGGCTAAATAAAAGGGGACAGGAGCTCTAGTAGAACACATTCATGAATTCAACACAACATGCATGGAAGTTGCATATGACCCAACCTATTTGATGAGGTTATTCCTGTGAAGTCTCATAGGGGAAGTCTTAGATTGGTTCTCACATCTTCCGTAAGGAATCAGAACATGGGGTGAACTAGCCAACAAATTCATCAATCATTTTTCCTTCAAAATTAAAAATTATGTCACACTTGCATCATTGAGGATGACTAAGCAAGAAGGGGAATCACTTACCTCATTCTACCAGAGATGGCAGGTTTTGGTTAGAAAATTCCCTTGTCATATTCCTAAAAAACAACTTGTCACCAATATTTGTAGAAAACCTTAACGTATAATTGATGAGTCGAATTCAAATCCAATGTTGCACAACCTTTGAAGAGATTCTTGAGAAGGATGTCCTTATTGAGAAAGACCTTATCACTAGAGGACTGGTCAAGATAAACAAAGATAATTAGAAACCCAACAATGACAAAGGAAAATATTGGTCCTGAAACAAAAATGTCACAAATGACGAAGTTGTTGATGCCAAACTAATAACCAAAGGACCAATCATTCAACTTAAAGGCCCTTCTTCATCAAACACATCCAATACACTAAGTAGCTAGGAACAAAGTCAAAACCAAACACTAAATGCTATCTAAAGCAACCAACAAAGAAGAGGTCCTCCCTATGCCAAGAGAGCATAAACCCCCTTGGGTGAACCTATCGAAACAGTCCTAAAACAACTTTTACAATCCAATGTCATTACACTGCTAGACACCAAGAATTATGAACCTTCCTTGATCAAACTAGATTGGTGGAAAGACGATGAATACTTTGAATAGCATCACACAAAAGGACACAAAACATCTAGATGTTGGACAGTCAAGAACATCATTCAAGTCCTTATTGATGATCAAACTATTTTAATTGATAATTCACGAGGAAAAACCAATGATTATCATACAATATTCAAGACCCCTTTGCATGACCATGATATAGGAAAATCCTCCAGTTCAGGGAATAATAACAATAATACTGACTATGTAGCCATCAAGCATGATTACAACACCATCATCCTTAATGTGATGCCCTTTGATTATTATATTAACATTATCACCATAAACAAGCCAATGTCAAATTGTGATGTTGCCACCCATAGAACCAAGATAACCATATCGGCTCCATCCACAAGTCCTAACGAAAGGGACAATATAACCTCTTAGAGCAGTTAGGGAAAACTCCAACACAAATTTCTATCTTGGAACTCCTTCACATTTCACCACAACATAGAGTGATCCTTGACAAGGCCCTACAAGAAGCCTTTGTTCCCGCAAACCTAGATGTCAATGAATTTTAGGCCATGGTTGGATACCTCGCTATGCCACACCACATCACCTTCTCTAAACAAGACTTTTCAGCACCAAAATATGACCATAACAGTCCTCTACATCTAGAAGTATGCATTAACACACATATGATTAGATGAGTCCTAGTGGATGGTGGAGCAGGCCTGAATATTTGCTCACTAAAATTAGTGAAGGCATTGAGATACTTTGAGAATTGCATTGACCACACCAAGAAAATCATAATCAAAGCTTATGATGATGCTAAACGATCTTTTGAAGGTGTAATTTCACTCCTAGTGAGGGTTGGCCCGGCCATATAGGACACAGTATTTCACATCTTGGATTTGGATTTACATTACAATCTCCTTCTTGGCCACCCTTGGATTCACGCCATGAGGGCTATTCCATCCACCTACCATCAATTCCTCAAGTTCCCACATAACAACACTGAAATCACTATTCTAGGTGACCCTTATCCTTTCCAATATTGTTCCAACCTGAAAGGAACTACTGAACACCAAGTTCCCATCAATTGAGAGGCCTCATCTTCCACTTCATCCACCACTCCATCCCACTTTATTGATCCATCCACCCTTGTCAAATCACCCAACTCATTCATTACATCTTCCACACTTAAGATCTAGATCCAAGATAAAGGTTGTAGAGAGTACAATATGAAGAGTCTCTTTTTCATTGGCAAGCTACCTAAGTCACCAAAGTCATATGGAAAACCACATCCTATGTAGCCCAAAGTTGTTATCCACAACCCCCCTACCACTTTCACTAAATGGGGGGAACTTTCTAAAGAATCTCTAGATGACTACATTCTTACATGGTTATACAAAGAAGAGGAGGATATTGAAACTAAGAAATTGCCCATTGAATAAGTATCCAAAAGGGTTCCAAATAATGAAATGACATGGATATGATGGATGCAATGGCCTTGGTCCAAAAAAATAGGTAATGTTGGAACCTCTACAACCTCCTAAGTTAATAAGTCATCAAGGACTAGGGTTTGTTCCAGTAAAAGTAACAATCTGAGGTACCAGGTCACCCTTGAGTGAGGTTGCTAGTGCTTCAGATGAGAGTGAGACACATGAAAACCCTGGGGATTATGATGTCAATTCCAATGAATATGAGTTGGATTACCTATCCTCCACCACTTTCATGGACCTTGATAAACTATTTCAGGAATTTGACCAAATGCTTATCCTTGACTCTTCATGAAATCCATCGAGTACCCATCTAAGAATGTCTTTGACTTAAGAAGAGTGGATCCCACACTACTTTTGGAAATCCATTGATCTAACCTCCTAGGAGCTTGATGACTCTTGTTCCATCTTTACCCTATCTTCCTACACAATGACCCTTGACAATATCGATGATGGCTTACCTCTTGTCTACCCTCAACTTATAGAATGGGACCAACAAGGACCACCAAGTTTAGACACTTTCAAGAATGACAAAGCTATTGTTGTGTTCATGGGACTTCATGACAAAATACCAAATGGAGATCATAAAGTTGGCTTTGCATAGAACTCAATTATTCTACATACTTTGGTGAGGCTGTCCTATCCTCTAGTCACAAAAGTGAAAATGAAAAAAATAAAAAATAAAAATAATAGGTCTTCAGGTGAAAACCGAAAGGCACCTATTGACTACGAAAAAGTAAAAATAAAGGATGTATCCAAAGTTGAAAACCTCTTAGAGGTGCCTAAGGATGGAGGACATGACTGTCTCCCAATAGACCAAGAGAGATCACCATTGCTCATAGAAGAAACAAAAGAAGTCAACATTGGAACACTAGATAACTCTAGAATAATACAACTAGCAACATCCTTGACCATTGAGGAAAAGCCTGAGTTCATAGCATTCTTCTTAGAAAGACAAGTCAACTTTGCATGGTCATATGTTGATATGTTTGGATTGGATCCCGAATTGGTTCTACATCACTTACCATTGCTACCAAATTCCAAACCATTCAAACAAAAATTAAGAAAAATGCACACCCAGATTTCACTCCTTGTCAAGGTAGAACTTAAGAAGCTCTTGGATGTCAGACCTGATTGATTATGTGGAATGGATATCAAATTTAGTTCCTATCAAAAAACCAAATGGTCAAATTAGAGTTTGCATGAATTTCTAAGACCTCAATAAAGCTTGTCCCAAAGATGAATTTCCTGTGCCAAACATTGACATCATAGTGGATTTAACTGTTGGACATGAAATGTTATCACTAATGGATGGATTCTTGGGATACAATTAGATCAAAATTTCCATTGAAGATCAACCAAAAATAGCTTTCACATATGCTTGGGGAACTTTCTATTGGAAGGTCATGCCATTTGGACTGAAAAATGCTAGGGTTGCCTATTAGGGAGCCATGACTACAATTTTCATGACTATATGCATGTCATTATGGAAGATTATGTGGATGACCTCCTCTCCAAATCCCTAGAACGAAGAGGACTCTTAGCATTCTTTGACAAGATTTTCACCCGACTTGAAAAATATCAACTTAGGTTAAATCCAAAGAAATTTGTTTTGGAGTCCAATCAGGAAAACTCCTTGGAAATATAGTCTCTCGCAGAGGAATAGAAGTCGATCTTGCCAAAGTAAAAGATATCTTAGACATGTCACCACCAACTAATATTAGTCAATTAAGGACATTACAAGGAAGATTACAATCAATCTATAGATTCATTGCCTAACTAGTAGACAAGACTCATCCATTCCAACATTTGTTAAGGAAATGCATTCCCTTCAATTATACTGACAAGTGTCAAGAAGCATTTGATCAAATCAAGAAATATCTATTGACTCCACCAATCCTTATGCCACCAATTGATGGAAAACATCTAATACTATATGTGACAAATACTACATCAGCACTAGGGGAACTTTTAGCACAAAATGATAATGATGGCAAGGAAAGGGAAATATACCATATCAGCCACACTTTGGTCGGGTATGAGCTAAATTATATCCCTATTGAGCAAGCATGTCTAGCAGTGGTATTCAAAATGAAAAAAATTGAGGCACTACATGATAAATCACAAAATAAAGTTGATTGCCAAAATTGATCCTTTGAAATACCTTCTCAACAAAGCAACATTGATAGGAAGGTTAGCTAAATGGGTTATGATCTTGAGTGAATATGACATTGAATATGTTGACTGAAAAGCAATAAAGGGACAATTAATAGCCGACCAACTCGTAGATACACCATTAAAAGTAGACCATCCTTTGGTATTTGAATTCCCAAATGAATCAATCCTTGCCATAGACACACCAACAACATGGAAGCTATACTTCAATGGATCTTATACAAGCCATGGATCAGGAGTCGGTATTCTATTTTTCACACAAAAAAATTTCATGCTTCTGCATAGATCAAGAAGGCTGCAAATTCAATTCATTCAATTCAAGAAATAGCTACAGGGAATTGGTTAACAAAGGAAGAAGATATCAATAATGAAGGCATTAAATTATTTTCAGAACTTCTCTCAACTCCGCAAAATTTTGATGCTAATAAGACCAATAATGCAAAGGATTTACTTACCACAATTCCTCATTTAATTACTAAAGAAGATATGTTGTCTTATCTTTACCACCAGAAAAAGCTCCTGATCCAGATGGTTACACGACCTTATTTTTTTAGAAATGTTGGGACTTCATATGCTTTGAACTATTATGGGAACTTGAAGAGTCCAAAAGAATGGGAATTATCCTCAAACAATTTAATTTTACTAATATAGCCATTCTTCCCAAGGTCAAAGAACCTAAAACATTGGCAGAATATAGGCCTATTTCTTTGTGCAATACAGTTTATAAAAATTTTACAAAAGGAATTTTTTGAGACTACAACCTCTCATTCTTAAAATTATTTCTTCTGAACAAGGAGGTTTTGTTTCAAGAAGGGAAACTCATGAAGGAGCAATAATAGCGCATGAAGTTTTTCATTCAATAGTCACATCAAAACTCCCAACATTCGTTGTTAAACTAGATATGATGAAGGCTTATGATAAGGTAAATTGGGAGTTCTTGAATATGGTCTTAACAAAATTTGGTTTTTCATCACAATGGAGGAGATGGATAACGTCATGTCTTTCTAGGGATAATTTTTTTGTGATAATAAATGGGAGCCCAGTGGGCTTTTTTCAGTTCTACACAAGGGGTAAGACAGGGTGATCCCCTTTCTCCATTTCTTTTCATAATTATGGTTGAGGCGCTAAGAAGATTCATTATTTTGAGGCATAATCAAAATCAATGGCAAGGTGTGCGAATACCCAATACCCCAATCTCAGTAACACATAATCTTTTTGTGGATGATACCCTATTATTTAATAAATCTTCACTAGTTGAAGCTCAATAGGTAAAAGAGGTTTTGGACAAATATTCATCAGCTTCTGGGAAAAAAATAAATGCTACTAAGTCAAAATTTTATGTTTTAAACACATTTGAAGATTTGAGAAGATCAATTGATAAGGTATTAGGCTTTCAAGAGGCAGAACTATCCTCCTCATTTTAGGTATTCCCTTTTTTAAAGGTTCAAATAAAGCTTTTTATTGGGACAAGATCATAGAAAGAATAAAATCAAGAATTCTTGCTTGGAAAGCTAGGTGGTTATCATTAGCAGGCATAATTCTCTTGATAAAATCAGTTTTATCACCTATCCCCAGTTATTTCTTATCAGTTTTTAAAGCATCAACCTCTGTTATTTTAGAAATTGAAAAAATAATAAGATCTTTCCTATGGAAAGGCAATATTGATGAAAACAAAAAAGATTCCTTTAATCTCCTTAGGAGGATTGGAAAAAGGGAAAAAGCAGGGTTGGGAAAAGGTTCAAAATCTCACTTGGAGAAATAAAGCTTTTGGGGAAAAACTTGCATGGAAGATGTATAAAAACCCAAATTCTAAATGGGTAAAAATATTGCATTCAAAGTACCTTGATAGTACAAATCCAACCAATTTTTTTATAGTTGCAGACCCCCCAAAGGGTTCTGTAATATGGAATTTTATCATAAACAATAGAAATCTCATTACAAGATACACTTCTTGGGAAATAAATGATGGAAGAAGTCTTAAATTTTGGACAGATTCTTGGTTAGGTAAATCTCCATTGGTTTTCAATCAGGATTTGCAAGAAATAAGACTAATATTATCCCAAGCTTGGGGTGGAATTTTTTTAGATTATGTTCAGTCTTCAAATCCAATATCTAGAAAAGTAACTTGGAAACTACCACGAGCTTTCGTGTTAAACAATCAGAAATTAGTACTATTTAATAATAGTATAAAAGAAAGATCAGTTTACTTGTCTCCAAAGGAAGATAAAATAATA